>JAJONR010001571.1:0-112103 GCA_029582245.1 Solanum etuberosum | reverse complement strand
AATTCAGGATCCTTCAACCAAATGAAGACTTGAAAGTTGGATGATGCTAAATAAAGCAGAACTAAGGGTGTTCAGTACGAAGGGAAATGGTTTTTCGAAAAATATTTTCTGGGAAAATAAGTGGATTTCTAGCTTATTTTCCTGTGTTTGCTATGTAAGCAAAAAATGTTATCTTACAAGCATTTGTATGTAACCTAGACAAATACTATAGGAGATGGGGTTGGGGTTGGGGTGTGGGGTGGTGGGGAGGACATAATCAATGTGGAATGTCACTTGTCGAACTTGTTTTCCCTAATTCCACTATGAACATCATTTTTCATATTTTTAAGGAACTTGTTTTCCTAAAATATAACTGGTTCTTGTATCAGCTATATTTTGTAAATTGTAACAAGCTTGGTACATATGATTATATGCACCACCTTCAGTAGAGACTGTTATCATCTAGACATTCTACAGTAATCTATCTAGGATATACTAAATATAAAAATTGCCCTAATAGTTCAGCTATAACAGCACAAATTTTAACACTTAAAAACCTTTTAAATTTCCTGAAAATTCTACGGGTCACCGGATCATCTTGGAATAAAGACTCCTGAAAATGGCTTTGAGGTGATGAACTTCAACAGATGACCCACAGAATATACCAGCTAACATTGTTTCAGCTTCTAAGATGGTATTGTCAGCATGAGACATGCAAATGGATCTAACAAGCTATAAAACTATAACATGGAACAAAGTAAGAAGTTACTCCACCAATCACAAAAGATAATTTCTAACAGCTTATAGGTGATGTCTACACAAATAGGAAAAGAATTGACATTCACATCTTCAGGTAAGTGAATAAAAGAGGAAAGGATGCAACAATGGTAAGAGTTTACCTTTTCAAAACAAGGATGCAACAGTGGTAAGGGTCAAAATACAGCCTTTGGATAATTCGAAGGATATATTTATGTAAACAGACTGAACTTCCATGGTCATCAATTCTGTTTTGATTTTCAGGAATGCCATGGTTACTAATTACATTCTTAAGCACGGGTGAACTAAAGTGATAAAGTTGTAAAACATAAGGTGCAGGCCTTTAAAATTGCTCCCTTATTTCAGAAAATAAAACAAATTAAATGGAAAAGGTATATGTACCATGAAGAGACAAAGTAGTCTCTCCAATTCAGGATCCTTCAACCAAATGAAGACTTGAAAGTTGGATGATGCTAAATAAAGCAGAACTAAGGGTGTTCAGTACGAAGGGAAATGGTTTTTCGAAAAATATTTTCTGGGAAAATAAGTGGATTTCTAGCTTATTTTCCTGTGTTTGCTATGTAAGCAAAAAATGTTATCTTACAAGCATTTGTATGTAACCTAGACAAATACTATAGGAGATGGGGTTGGGGTTGGGGTGTGGGGTGGTGGGGAGGACATAATCAATGTGGAATGTCACTTGTCGAACTTGTTTTCCCTAATTCCACTATGAACATCATTTTTCATATTTTTAAGGAACTTGTTTTCCTAAAATATAACTGGTTCTTGTATCAGCTATATTTTGTAAATTGTAACAAGCTTGGTACATATGATTATATGCACCACCTTCAGTAGAGAGTGTTATCATCTAGACATTCTACAGTAATCTATCTAGGGTATACTAAATATAGAATAGCTTGTAATTATGTATATGATGCTCTTTCCATCCTTAGAATATGTATACTTAGCTATTTGAACCCCAATGGCTTGAGGGAATAATCAAGTGGATTATTCTCAATTCAACTTCCCTTCATCTTACCCTCTCATATCATCAAAGAACACCCGGAACCCAGATAAATGCAGCAAGTCTAACTTGTTATGAGCCAATATTGTGTGATCGATATGCTATTTAATGATAAAAATCACCTCACTTCTTTGTCTTCTTTCATGATTACAGAAAGCCAGTGTTGTGTCAAAATCTTGTTGGAAATACTTCCTGCAAATAAAAATACACTTCGTAAGTAAAAGGAAACGTTATCCAAATCAAGATAGATGGTTCAGGTTCTCCCCCCACCGCCCCAAATTCTTTCAATATATATATCCAAGGGTAAAATGTTAATACAATGTCTCAAGTGGATCATTTCCTCACTTTATGTGACAAGGGAAAGTACAATGCATTGTGGTGCTGTAACATGGAGGCTGTACTCGCAAGTCACAACCAGCTGCTAAATAATCAAAGCTTGAACAATGAATAGGCACAAATCCAATTATTCTTTAGAAGAAAAGTGTGATTAAATGCAAAACCAACTGGTTGGACACTTCCCTGAGAAAAAACCCTGAAAGAAGAGATCTCGTTGCTGTTGCTATTGAGATGGCTATGTCAAAGGACAATCACTTTTCAACCTGATTATCACTACGTGTATCCCAATTTACATGACATTCATTTAAATTTTGTTTTTTTTCATAGTATATGATTCTATCCAGTAATAATTTTATCTCATACAACTTCTCCAAATTTCAAATTATTAGATAAATTTAACTATTAAAATTTAAACATTGATGTTACATTTTCTGTTTACAACAGACGGATTACAATAATGACATTTGTACGTCAAAGCATAATATTTTACCAGCTTAAAACTTGTTGATGCAGGAATAACAGTCAGACATGAGCCTATCCATTGAGTCACAACAAAATCACAACTTAACATAGATAAAGACAAATTGATCTTCTTCTCCTATAAAAAACCAAAATATCCTTTTGTTACAGAATATGGTAACAAATCACAGAGTGATTGTAGGATATTATAGAATAATAAGAGTGATTGTAGAATATTTTCTTCTATTTGTTTTGATTTCCTTTTATAGGATTCCTTGTAATTGTATAAATACATAGAAGAACAATTTCTTCCATTAGTTTACATGGTATCAGAGCCTAGGGCTCAAAAATTTTTGAAGTTCGATTCTTTTCCTGGCAGCCTAAGAAAGGTTTGGGTCACTCATTAGGAGTGACAAATTTATCTCACCGGCATCATAAGAAAAGACAGAAGGAGATTTCTGGCCGGAAAGGACATCTCTGGTCTAGGTGGCAGCAAGTGAACCTCACGAGCCACCTGCACCTCGTTTCTATCTTCCACTCGCTGGCGTGTGGTCCAGCATATCTATTTTTAGCTTACTGCTCTGGCCTCTTCTCGTCAATCACGACACATTCTGGTATTCTTCTGGTGTTGAATCTCTATTTGAAGGTTTGTACTTCGTTTTCTCTTCTGGTATTCATCTTTTGTTGCTGCTGAGACTCATAAATTTGGGTTTCAAAAATTTGGATTTGAGAACTGGTTAAACAGCCAATGTTCAGTCAAATTTAGACATTCTGGTTATAGATCATTTGTTGTTTTTATTGCTCATATCAGCTCTTTGACATGGTTGAATATTATTTGGTTTGCTGCCTCATAATTTTAGTTTGCTGATTCTACAAGACATTGTGTATTTCTTCAATCTGGTAGACTTATTTTAGAGGAACTACTGGGTCAGACTTGTTGAACTCCTTTTGTTTTCTGTCAAGAATTACACTAGATATATTTATCAGAAAAATGACTAAGAAGACAATTCTTGTTTCAGCTGATGAGTATGCGAAATTCTCTCAATTTCAAATATCACTTAAGGAACCCATTGCAGTTATTACATTTGCAGAGTCAAGAAAGACATGTCTCTTCTCCTCATCGAATAAATGGGTGATTGATTCAAGTGCCACAAATCACATGATAGGTAATTCTAATATGTTTTCTAGCTTTTGATCACATAAAGCACTTTCTCCTGTGAAAGTAGTTGATGGTTCAACTTGTAACATTGTGGGATCAGGACCGTTAAACCAACTTCGACTATTACCTTGTCATCTGTATTAAGTCTACCAAAGTTGGCCTTTAATAGGATCTCTCTCAGTAGAATTGCCAGAGACCTTAATTGTTATATCTCATTCTTTCCGAATCATTGTTTGTTTCGTGACCTTACGACAAATAAGGTAATTGGTAAGGGACATATATCCGATGATCTCTATATTCTTGATGAATGGGATCCTCGATTTGGTGCCTACTCCTGTGTCGTGTGTCCATTCGAAGCACATTGTCGGTTGGGACATCCTTCTTTACCTATGTTAACGAAGCTTTGTCTCCAATTTCAAAATGTTTCTTCCTTAGACTATGAGTCATGTCAATTTGCAAAACACCATCGCATCTCGGTAGGTCCAAGGGTTAATAAGCGGGTTGGGTCAGCTTTTGAATTGGTTCATTCTAATGTTTGGGGACCATGTCTTGTTATTTCCAAAACTGGGCATAAGTATTTTGTTACTTTTGTGGATGATTTCTCTCAAATGACTTGGATTTATTTTATGAAGAGTTGTTCTGCAGTGTTTACTCACTTTTGTGCCTTCCATGCTGAAGTCAAAACTCAATTCAATGCTTCAGTACATATTCTAAGAAGTGGTAATGCCAAAGAATACATGTCAGAATTGTTTCAGTCATTCATGAGACAAACACAATATTCTCCATCAGCCTTTATGTGTTGACACAACCTCTCAAGATAGAGCTGTTGAGAGGAAGAATATGCATTTACTTGAGACAACTTGAGCACTTTTGTTCCAAATGAAGGTTCCTAAACAATTCTGGGCAGATGCGGTCTCTACAACTTGTTTTTTGATTAATGGGATGTCATCTAGCTATAGTGTGCTTGTTGGTAACATGCCTTATAGTGTTCTTTTCCCGAACAAGTCTCTATTTCCGGTGGAACCTAAGGTATTTGGAAGTACATGCTATGTTCGAAATGTTCAACCATTTGTTACCAAGTTGAATCCCAAGTCATTGAAATGTGTTTTCCTTGGCTATTCTCGACTTCAGAAGGGATATCGATGTTATTCTACTGAACTTGGCAAATATTTGGTGTCAACCGATGTGGTATTTTCCGAGACTACGCCATTTTTTTATGCAGTTCCCGTTTCTACTAGTCAGGAGGAGGAAGATGAGTGGTTAGTCTATCAAGTTACCCACACTTCGAAAGAACAATTAAATGATGTTCCTCTATCACCCAGTTCTTCTATTGAGCACCAATCGACTATTGCCTTCAAATCTGATCCGTCTGTGCTAGCAAGACCTCCAATTGTTCAAGTTTACTCGAGGGGAGAGACCAATGAAACATGTCTTGTGCCAGTTTCTTCGTCATCATATCTTCCACCATCTGATCCTTCAGAAAATCTTGACCTCCCTATTGCTCTTTGCAAAGGTACACGTACTTGCAAATCCACATATTTCATTGTTAATTCTGTTTCCTATGACCACTTATCCTTTGCGTCTAGATCTTTGATTGTTTCTCTAGACTCTATCTTTGTACCCAAAACAATCAAGGAGGCTTTGCATCATCCTGGATGGTCTGAGGCAATGCTCAAGGAAATACATGCCTTAAGAGGAAAATCACATGTGGGATTTGGTGTATTTACCTAAGGGAAAGAAATCAGTGGGATGTAAGTGGGTTTTCACAATTAAAGTCTATCCAGATGGTTATGTGGCTAGACTTAAAGCCAGACTTGTGGCTAAAGGCTATGCTCAAACTTATGGGTGGATTATTCAGACACCTTCTCTCCGGTGGCCAAACTCACTTCCATCCGGCTATTCATTTCCCTAGCTGCTTCTGAGAATTGGCCTTTACATCATTTAGATATCAAGAATGCATTTCTTCATGGTGATCTTTAAGAGGAAGTGTATATGGAGTAATCACTCGGTTTTGTTGCTTAAGGGGAGAAAAGTGTGTCACTTGTAGAAGTCCTTGTATGGCTTGAAGCAGAGTCCCCGGGCTTGGTTTGGCAAGTTCAGTGAGGTAGTTCAGGAGTTTGGACTAAAAATGGGCAAATGTGATCATTCTGTATTCCACCGGCAATCCGTAGCTTGCACTATCACTTATTGTATATGTTGATGACATTGTCATCACAGGAAGTGGTTATGCGATGATCTCTTCTCTCAAGTCTTTCCAGCATTCTAGGTTACATATAAAGGACTTGGGTCAGTTGAAGTGCTTCTTAGGAGTAGAAGTAAATAGAAGCAAGAAGGGAATTTTTCTGTCTCAGAGAGAGTATATTCTTGACCTGCTTGCAGACACTGAAAGTTGGTAGCCAAACCTTGCAGTACTCCAATGGTCCCCAATGTGCATCTTATGAAAGATGATGGTGATCCTTATGATGATCCAGAGAGATACAAGAGGTTAGTTGGGAAGTTAAACTACCTCATTGTGACTCGTCCGGATATTGCCTTTGCAGTAGGTATTGTTAGCCAATTTATGTCAATGCCTACGGTCAAACATTGGGAAGCTTTAGAACAAATTCTTTGTTACTTGAAAGGAGCTCCAGGACGTGGCGTATTGTATGGAAATCACGGTCATACTCGTGTCGAGTGTTTTGCTAATGCTGATTGGGCAGGAACCAAAATTAATAGATCTACAACAAGCTATTGTGTTCTTGTTGGAGGGAACCTAGTATCGTGGAGGAGTAAGAAACACAGTGTTGTATCTCGATCTAGTGCAAAATCTAAATATAGAGCTATGTCACAGTCTATGTGTGAGATTATGTGGATACATCATTAGTTATCTGAAATTGGAGTGTAAGCACTATACACCAACAAAACTCTGGTGTGACAATCAGGCTGCTCTTCATATAGCCTCGAATCCGATGTATCATGAAAGAGCTAAACACATTGAGATTGACTGTCATTTTATTCGTGAGAAGATTCAGGATATTTGATTTCCACTTGCTACGTGAAGACGGGAGAACAATTAGCTGATTTGTTCACCAAGGTATTGAATGGAACTCAAGTTAGTTATCTTTGTGACAAGCTAGGCATGATCAATATCTATGCTTCACCTTGAGGGGGAGTGTTACAGAATATGGTAACAAATCACATAGTGATTGTAGGATATTACAGAATAATAAGTGATTGTAGAATATTTTCTTTTATTTGTTTTGATTGATTTCCTTTTATAGGATTCCTTGTAATTGTATGAATACCTTGTATATTCATGAATAGAAGAACAACTTCTTCCATTAGTTTACACCTTTCTTCTTTTGTTACCAACAACAAAAAAGGTACTAGTGATTTTCTGTTTAGAACAAGAATATATGGACAATCACTTTGCACTATTTTTGTTTTATTTGTCTCAATAGCAAAGAACATCATTTACATGTTCAATCAAATGGAAATGGAAATCGTATCAAGCACTCCTCATAAATAGCAACTACATTTGTAAACGACTGCATGCAACTAAGAAGTGCTTGACATTAAAGCAATTGCACCTGAAAAAGTACAAAACTAATCCAAAACTCACAATTGAGAATTATGGTTTGGCCCATTTTGAAACCGCTCACAAGCATCAGATAGCGAGCCATAGTGATGCTGACGTTGCTGATTAAGTTGATGATGCAACTCAGCAACTTTCTGCTTTAATCTAGCCACATCTGCTTCTGCCAGGGCTATCTCTTCGAGCTCGGCCCTAGTCTTTAAGAAAGTAATACCTTTCAGAAGCATATTAAAATCAACCGAAACCGGAAGAATATAAACCTACTGAATCATCAATACAAACCTTGGAATCCATACAGCGAGTGCCCGACAATTGTCCAGAAGACATACTCAAACCAACTTCCAGTGCAGCTCTTAGATCCCTCTCAACTTGTAGCTGTTCTTGTAGTCTTGCAACCTTCATCAAAACCACACATGATTTCTTAGACCATAGAAGATATATGGTATCTTGTGGAGCAAAACGTTTCATCAACTAAAAGTGCACACCATATCTTAAACATCGATGAACACATAGAAAGACAATTATAAATTTATCAAAGAGAAACCTTGCTATATTTTATATAGTGACCAAAATATAAGAAAACTTGCAACAAGTGGAAAGGGTTGATATTGAATTGGAAAGGTCATTAATGAGTAAACAATCAACCCAAAAGATGGGCATAAATTAGAAAAGAACAAGATTGCCAATAATATGGTTTTGTAGTAGTTTATCTCAGCTATGTAAGTCAATGTGCATAGATTTGTGCAGCCAGCCACTGCATATTTACACAGACCCTCAAGAAAAAGAGAAAATCAGCCTGAAAGGAACAATTGTTTGTGGGCTTTCTAGGAATTTATTGCACAGGAAATAAAGCATACATCTTGTTCAAGAGCCAAACGACGCTCATGCAAGGCTTGCTTCCGTCTCTCCAAGCTCGCCTGCAGAATTGCATTTCCTCTTGCCTAGTAAAAGTGGTAACATTAAGGGTATCAGAAAGAAAAAAAAAGAGGTAAGATGAATTATGTGGTGCAAAATCTACTAATATAGATCACCTCCTTTGCAATCCTATGGCGCAAGTCATTTTTGGTAATCTCAAGTCTCTGTATGGCAAGCCTGTCGACAAGTTATCAAGGCCCGCATTAGAATGGATGCTGAATAATGAAAAGGGGTGAAACAAGATTTAAACTAGCTCATTAATGCTATATGGTCCGGAAGTATTTTATTTTTCAGTATTACATCTCTCCACGAGGGATGAATTTACAAAATGCAAATCGAACAAATGAATAGATGCAGGGAAAAGATAAAAGGACATCACCATCATATGGCACTGAAACCTCACTGCAAACAATTTACATTTGCACATAAGCATTTCACCAAGAATAGCAACACTTTTTGCATCGACCCTCACCCATTCCCCCTCCTTGTTATAGAACAACTCTCAGACCCAAAATTAAGTGTAATACAAAGGGAAGTAAATATCCACGTTGATACCATAGAGATTTCTGTTGATAATAGAGTTTCCATTGTTTAAGTTAAAGGAAGTAAATATTCATATTAACATTAAAGAGGCCATTTATCTATCCTTGATCTCCCAAATGAAGAGAACACATTACATTTAAATGGAACAAGTTTCTCTAGACACCAACGGAAGGGGTGGGGGAGAGGGGAGAGGGGAGAGAGGGACAGAGGGACAGAGGGAGGGAGAGAAACATACTCTTCCTCTCCAGAGGAATCAATTGATTCCACTGACGGCGTCTTTCTAGCCTGTGCAAAAGAAAACAATAAAAATATCAGATTCCCAATTCCAGCTGTTATGATACAAATGGGTGACACACACAATGCTTCTTTTATTTATTTCAATTTTTTTAGAAAACAAGCACATTAGTTTATCAATCAATAATTTCTCCGAAGTTTGATTATCTATTTAAAAGAAAAGAAAGCTATTTGCTGTTTTTCCCCACATATATAGAAGTTCCATAATTGCAAGATCTATCCAAAAGGTAAGAAATAATTCTCAAACTACAAGTCAAACTTTGAGTGTTCTAGACACCAGAGAAACCCCACAGATTTTACATAATACTCCCTCCGTTCACTTTTACTTGCCACACTTTGACTTGGCACATCCATTAAGAAAATAGTTTTGATATAGGTATTTTACCAAACTACCCCCTATAAAATGATGTCTTGAAAAATGATTTGAAAAATAAGTATTTAATGATGAGGGTAAAACATGGAAAAAAAATAGCCTTTTCTTGGTATGCCAAAAGTGACAAGTAAAATGAAAATCTATTTTAGGAATAAGTGACAAGTAAAAGTGAACGGAGGGAGTAATAACCACAAATTAGACTAACCATGTGATAGAAAGAAAATATTTATTTATCACCCATAAACAAAAGAAACTGTGACACTAACTACAACTGAAATGGAGTATAACCGACAAATAAATAAATAGTCCCACCAAGTGAAATCAATCCATAAAAGCCAAAACTCACATTGCTTCTCCCCCAAAAGGTTGACTTTTTGACATTCAGGTTAGAAGGAGTTAGCTTGCTGCTAGACTTGTCTGCGCTTGAATCAGGTCTAGAGATACCATAAGCTGGATCCATAGATGAAAGTATTTCACCCATAGATCGCTGCGACTCACTACCAGCTAATTCACAAGGATCATCAGCTTCATTTCCACATCTTTCCAGCTGTTCGCTGAAGGGAACATTAGAAACTGCATGGGGCTGAGTGTCTACAGTTGGTTTTAATGTCACTCCTTGTACACGACTATCCCTAGGAGACTCAACTTCCGAATCATCACCGCCGAAATCCTGTGTAGCAAAATTAATGCACACCCTAAATAAATATCTACAAAAATCTAATAAGTTTGGCAGGACATTCTAGCTGCTCAAGCTTCATATATGAGATTAGCAGGAATCAGTTTTGTATGAAACACCCCAGAGGAGTAACAATATCCTTTTGATGTAGATTGTTATATAGGTATAACATTTTCATTCATGCATGATTAAGAAGAAGCAATAGACAAATAACTATTACCTTTTTGTATGGATAAGAGCCGTAGGAAATAGTTGTAAGTATATGACTTTGCTTCTCAAGGTTAGACTTGTATGAAAAAGGGAATAGAAATAAAGGGCAGCCCGGTGCACTAAGCTCCCTCTATGTGTAAGGTCAGCAGAAAGGATGGACAAATGGAAGGGGTTCAGATGGAGCTAAATGGACAGTGAGGATCTATAAAGCTGACCCCAAGTCCCCAACTAGCTTGAGATTAAGGCATTAAGAATTTGAGCGCTTGTTCCTCATTTACAAAGCGAAACAAGAATTGTGTGCCGCTCAACTGCATGATCTTTAGGCCATTCCATTTTCTAATGGCCTCATGCGAGCCCACCCATTTGATGAAGGATCCAACCAAACTAGCTTTTAAAAAACTCTCTTTAGAATGCGTTCCTCTGATAGTGAAAAACCAGGTTCGCTGGATGCCTTCTTCTCTCGACATCTTCCTCCTAAATCCAAAGTCGGCCAAGCTAAAGCTTCCATAAAATACATATTCTTCCATCTCCAACATTCTAGAGAGAAGTAGGAGCTTCTCTCTCTATAAGACATCCCTTTCGAGTTGTTAACGCCTTCTGCTGCTATTGCTTATGTCTTCATAAAGGTTGTGTTTTTTCTTTCTTTGAGACAAGGGTCTTTCAGAAACAACTTCTCTACCTGATAAGGTAGAAGTAAGGTATGTGTACACTCTAGCCTCCCCTGAACTCACTTGTGGGACTATACTGGTATGTTGTTGTTATATTTAAAATTTGGAGAACCCCCTTCCACTATATTTTTCTTTTTCAAATTTACTCTAAATATTTTATTTTTATAAAAATGACCCCATTTATATTATACTAGTAAAATTACCCGCGCCTCGCGCGGGAATTTAATATCACGGAATTTATAAAATAATACTTAAAGCCTATTAGTAATTAAAATTATAAAACTATATTATCTTACGTACAAGATTACATAGTAACAAACATTAATAATGTAAAGGAAAATGAAAATTATAACATCTTATCATTTATCCTTAATAACGTAAGCATAAGTTTAATGACTATAAAAATACATACCAGGAGCTGTAACATAAGCAATGGTGTCAGTGAGCCACTCAACAGGAGCAAAGTACACAAATATTTAATTGTGCAGAAGAAGAAGAAGTTCAGAATTTTCGTTGTATTAAAATGAGAGGAAATCCCTCTATTTATAGACAACAAAGGGTAGTGTGAACAAATGTTTATTGTGTCTTATCGAAAATGTCACAACTATTTGGAAGAGTTGCAACACTTCGGAAAGGTCACAATCTTTCATAAAAGTCACAACTTTTCATAAAAGTCGCAACTCTTCATAAAAGTCGCAACTCTTCATAAAAGTCACAACTCTTCATTAAAGTCGCAACTCTTCATTAAAGTCTCAACTTTTAATAAAAGTCACAACTTTTCATGAAAAGGGAAGGCTAATTTTGGAAATAAATAAATAAAATGGGAATCCTGGTTTGTGGTGGTGCCACGTAGGCGGGCCTAGGGTTCTCTTTCATATATATATATATGATTTCATGTTTTTTTAGATAAAGTACATTCAAACGACCAAATATTATTTGCAAAAAATATAACCAAACACAACTTCAACAATTTCAAATAAAGTGAAAAATATTTGTAATAGTATGTAGTATTTCGTATATGGGATCTAACCTATGACATTATGTAACTATCTATTTTGAGATATTACTCTTTTAGAGCAGATTTGATGGTATGTTTTAGGTAAATTAGTGAAGTTGGGTAATATTACTAGTTTTTAGAACTTGGGGGTATAGATCATATTTAGAAAAAGTACATTCAAATTCTAAATATTCTTTACAAAAAGTATGGCCAAACACAACTCCAACTCTAACTTCAAAAATTCCAAATAAAGTGAAAAGTATTTGATTTTCATGGCCAAATGCCCACTAAATAGGCTTTAAAATGATATAAGGGTGTGGAATAAGGAAGTATTTGTGGGAGGGTAAAGGTGAAAATGAGGGAGCTGGTGAATGAGGTGGGAAGGGAGTTAGATATGAGGGAAAGGAGAAGAAAGCAGTTTTAAAAGGGGAGGTAGCTTCTTTGGCTTTACCTCAAGAGACTAGTCAGAGACAAAAATTGAAGGCGTTGTGGTTGAAGGAGGGGGATTCTAACACAATTTTTCAGAAGGTAGCAATCGCAAATAGGGAAAGGGATTTGATAAGAGTCAGTGGAGGTTGGGGTGAGTTACACGTGGGAGAGGAGGGAGTAGAGGGTGCAATGTTCAGTTCAATAATGTTGGTCAAGAAGGAAGTGGAATGGAGGCCAAATTTGGGGGGGGGGGGGGGGAGTTCAATTGGAGGGAAAAATAGAGGGTGGTTAGAGAGGGCTATTGGGGAGGAGGTGTGTGTGGCAGTAGAGTGTTGTGCGGGTGACCAGGCTCCAGGTCCAGACGACTTCGCTTCGGCTTTCTTTTAGCATTGATGAAGCACGAGCAAATGTATTTTGAGTATATTGTCATTAGTCATGAAAAGGAAGGGGCTTCTAGTATCGAGGACTATAGATCTATTAGTCTAGTAGGAAGCATTTACAAGATCATTTTTAAGGTGCTTTAATAGACTGAGAGTTTTGGACAAAACCGTGTCTTCTTCACAAGATGTTTTGTCGAAGGAAGAAAAATTCTAGATGCGACCTTAGTGGCTAATGAAGTGGTAGATTCAAGGAAGCCACAGGGTGTGCTAGGTATTTTGTGCAAGTTAGATCTTGAGAAGGCACGACCATGTAAATCCTTGATTTCAATACGTTGAAGATGAACTTTGGGGAGAAATGGAGGGAGTGAATAAGTTTTTGCATCTCTTCTGTGAGATACTCGATTTTGGTGAATGGAAACCCGTGTGGTTTCTTCAGTACTTCAAGGGCATTGCAGCTGGGTGATCCTTTATCACCTATGCCTTTTATTTTGAGAAAATTACAGCATCATACTTTTGGGTCATCTAGTTTATAAAATATGTACATAGTGTATACTTTATACTAATATACATATGCTATACATAATACATACCTATACATATAATATACATATGTATACACAACATATACATACCATATACAATTGAGTGTGTATGTAGTGTATACTTCGACCATATTTTATAAACTAGATGGCGGAATGGTAATATTGGTAACTATCCCTTTTATTTTGGTGATGGAAGCTTTGAGCAAGATGGTGTACATAGCTATTTTAGGCAGAAATATCAAGAAATTCAAGATTGTGGTTGGTGGGGTTGGTTCTTTGTCAATTACCTATCTTTTATTGCAAATGATACTTTGGTATTCTGTGATGCGGATGGGACCTAGTTGGACTATCTTGGACAAGTGTTAATTTGGTAAAATTTATCTTAGGAAATGCGAGATTTATTCCCGTTGGTGAAGTTGACAACATTGGTGTGCTTGCCCAAGTTGTGCATTGTACAGTAGGGGCCCTCCCTACTACCTACATGGGTTTACCTTTCGGTGCATTGAACACGGATCAAATTGTTTAGAATACGGCCATTTAGAGGGTAGAGACTAGAGAAGAGGTTGGCAGAAGAAATATTAGTCCAAAGGAGTCAAAGAAGTGCTTACTAGGAGCACTTTATCAAGATTCCTACATATTGCATGTCCCTGTTCAACACCTACTGTTGTTATAGGAAAGTTAGAAAGATTGCAGAGAAACTTTCTTAAGGATTCGGCAGATAGGGAAAAGAAGTTCCACTTAGCTCGATGGGACACCGTGACAACTCCTAGGTGGGGAGGGCTTAGGCTTAAAGAAATGAAGGTTTTTAACAAGGTACTTTTGGGTAAATGGTTGTGGAGATTCCAGATGGAGGGAGAAGCTTTATGGAGAGGGGTGATAGCGAATAAATATGGAGTAATGGAGGGTGGGGGGTGTTGGAAAACTAATATGATTACTATTCCTTTCGATTGTGGTATGTAAAGGAATATAATGAACGAGTGGGAAGCCATTAATGAAAATATTGCTTTTAAGGTTGTGTCTGGGAATATAGTTAGTTTTTGGAGGCAAAAGTGGTGCAGAGGTTTGGCGCTAAAGGATGATTTCCCAGTTTTGTATAGGACTTCTTGCCAAGAGGAATCGTTTGCCTAGTGAGTTAGGGGGAACACAAGTGGATGTACTTTTTGGGATTTGATGGTCAAAAGGAATTTCCAAATTTGGGAGGTGACCGAGCTTCAGAGATTGCTAGCTTTACACTTCACAAGCATTGTAAACCACTTGACAAACCCAATTCTTTGAGTTGGGATTTGGGAAATAACAAAGTTTTCTCTATCAAGTCCTTCTATGAGAAGTTTTTGGTTAAGGCGGAAGACAATTTCCCATATGATTAGATGCCGAGAATGGTGTGTTTCTTCACCTGGTTGGCAACTAGAGGAGTAATATTGACGGCGGAGAATCTAAGGAAAAGGAAGATTACTTACATAAGTTGGTGTTTCCTGTGTAAGGAGGCCAGTGAGGATGTGGATCATATCCTGATACATTACAAACTATCAACGAGGTTATGGTGGGGTATCTTTAAATGGTTTGGTGTTTGTTGGGCTATGCCAAAGTCCGTGAAGGAGTTGATGTTCAACTAGAAGAGTGGAGCTAGGTGAAGAAGGTACAAGGCTTGGAATATTACTCCTCTTGCTTTCTTGTGGATCATTTGGAAAAAGAGAAATAAGAGATCTTTTGATGGGGTGGAGATGAGCTTTTTGCTCAATTGAGGAGTAGTCTCTGATCCCTAATTCTCTTTTAGTGCACCATGTATTTCTGGTTTGTATAGAGGATTGGGTCTTTTGAGAGAGCCATATGTTGTAGATTTCTCCTTTTCTGATATACCTTTTGTATGCGGCCATAATGGCCTTGTGATTATCAATGAAATCTTTTACTTGATCAAAAAAATAAAAAAACCCATTGCATTTATAGCACGAATTGACTGCAAACATATGCAGTACTAGCCAGTTATTAAATAGTTGGCCAGACATTTATGCACCAAATGCCTCTTTAATTGTGTTGTCTTGATTATTACAAATATAAACAAATCATGTATGGCACATATTCCAAGTCAAATATCCTAATAGGACTACAATAACAACATACCTAGTATAGTCTTACAAACAGGGTCACGGTTGAGTATGTGGACCTTAACCCTACCTTTGTGGGGTAGAAAGGTTGTTTACAATAGACCCTCAGCTCATGAAATCATTTTTCAGAACAAATATCCTAATAAGATTATTCATAGTTAAATCACTTTATCACAATTTATTGAGTAGGGAGGATACATCTTCCCTACTCTTTCGTATAGTTCTACAGAACCTAGAAATGTCTATTTTGGCTTGGTTAGTGTAATGGCCCAACTTGCTAGTGATATTGTCCGCTTTGGGCCTAGGCCCGCACGACTTTAAAACATGTCACTAGTCTGTAGGGCCTGCTTACTTGTATACCCAATATCTCTCCTGTGTTTTGCCAATAAGAAGTCCACATCGGCAAAACACAGGAGAGATGTTGGGTATACAAGTAAGCAGGCCTTATACACTAGTGACGCGTTTTAAAGTCGTGCAGGCCTAGGCCCAAAGCAGATAATATCACTAGAGGGTTGGGCTGTTACAAATGGTATCAAAGCCACTCTTGTGCCAGCCTTTTCGATGTGGGCCAGAGTCCAATTGAGTTTAGGCAAATTCCGGTAAGGCAGATCAAAACTCAGTGCTGAGTCTAGGCAAATTCGTGGTGGAGCAAACCTCAATGAGGACACTAAGTCTATAGGAAGGGGTGTATGTGACACCCAAGCTTAAGATAATAAGTCTCACATCAGTAAAACACAAGAGAGATGTTGAGTATACAAGAAGGCCTTACACAATAGTGACGCATTTTAAAGCTATGTTGGCCTACGCCCAAAGCGGACATTATCACTAGTGGGTTGGGCCGTTACAATTAGCAGCAAGAGGAACCACACTCACAACTGAAAATTTGAGAAAGAGGAAGGTAATCCAATGCCACTCAGTTCTCTTCGTGAAAGAGATTGGAAAGGAAGTATTGTGGAGCACAGTTTGGAATATGTTTGACATTGAATTGGTAATGTCAGGTACTGTCAAACATTTGAGGAAGAGGCAGGTAATCCATGCCAATTGGTGCTTTATGTGCAAGAGAACTGAAAGGGTGTACTGTGAGCACAGTATGGAATATATCTAACATTTGAGGTCAGGTTAGGCATTTAGAAGGAAGAGGAGATTAGAGTATGGGAAGAAGTCCGTGCAATTATGTGGATGATATGAAAAGAGAAGAAAAAAGGAACAGGACTTCTGAAAGAGTTAAAAATGCTTCTGACATATTAGGGAGTCGCTTGTGGGTTTCTGTAAATTTTTGAGCACCTATGCACTTCAAATTGGTGCGCTTTTTAGAGAATCATATTTGTGCCTAGATTCTTTATTTTTGAATACACATCATCCTCGATCAAGAAAGAAGAAATCAGTAAGTGAAATGGAAAATGGAAACACTTCATTTACATGTCCCAAGAAAGAGAACTGGAAAGAGCATGAACCTTATAATCATAAAGATCACTGGCAGCAGAGCCACTGCTTTCGCTTAATTTTCCACTCAATACACGCTCACGGTCATCATCCGAATCTGGGTCAACCTCATTCTCTGCATCATGAAAACCATTGTCCTTCATGTCCAGATTTTCATCATCTGACGACTCTTCACTCCCACTATTTACAATTTGAGAATCTGCTGAAATAGAGCACCTATGAAGATTATCATCCTGCAAGCAAAGGCAACAAATAGCTAAGCTCAACCATCAAACGAAATTCTGCAGAAGGACATAACTAGTACAACAAATATGTACCATAGTAAGATAGACCAAGTAAGTCGATAAAGAGAAAATATTTCCATTTGAAAGATGAAATCCAGAACCAATAAACAGAAAGCAAATGTAGAGAGAGATGAAAGAGAATAACGATACAGAACCCATAAATAAAGGGGAAAGGGTGAAATAAACACATAGATAAGGAGAAAGGACAAAGAAATCAAGTCACAAAAGAGGAGACATAAACTCTTAAACAACTTCAGTGTTTTTACTTTTTGGTGAACACACTTTTGTCTTTTATTTTGGAGCCACTTACATCAAAAATATTCTCATACTCCTCAAGAAGTGTCGTAATGATAGCCTGGGCATTATTGGCTGCATTAGCAGCGGCAAGAAGCTGAGCAGAGTTGTCTCCACTAACATCAAAGTCATCCTCCAACTCACATTCCCCCGCTAAAAGAGGGCGTAAAAGCAATGGTGCCATACAAGCAGCAACAGCAGATGGAGTCATCCGATTTTCAGATGCATGTGAAGAAATTGTATGCATCATCTTCAGAATTCTACAGGAGAAGCAAATTTCCAGGTTAGGTTGGTATACTGATGCATGCATCTGAAGATTAAAGAGAAACCAAAAAAAATAATTCTCTGGCTATTATATGGAAGTTCAGCTTCCTCGAATAAAGATGTAATAAACTACTGTGTAAATATGACTGCAGCTACCATTGAACAAAGACTTTAAGGAGTATACCTGTCTCTATCCCATGACTAGATCATCTTCTTGTGTGAGTCAGCAATTTAGTATAATGGATCTATAACAACCATGGTGATAAGGGAAATGCAGAATACTGAGTTAAGCTTTAAACTGACAACCTCTCAGCAGAATAACTGTGAATGTGGATATGGAGGAAGTTGCAGGGGCGTATCCAGGAGGGGATCACCGGGTTCACGTGAACCCAAGCTCCCCTCCCGAAATCATATATTGAAGTGTTATATTTTTTTAAAAATATCTAAATATAGATGTGTGAACCCACACTCGAAGTATCATATAATGTCGTGTGATGATAATTGGGTGAACCTATCTAAGTTAGGTTAGAAATTTGAATCTTTTATCTATCTTGTTTTATTTTCCTTTCTAAAATTGGATAACACCTCTCTAAGTGGTTTGGATAGATAAAAAATAATTTTGGACCTATAATTTTAAAATTTTAATGGTTTTCAGTGATAAGAACCTAAATGTTAAACCGATCAAATTTATATCTTAGATCCACCTTCTCGTAATAGTGCACCCATCATCTCAAAATCCTAGATACGCCTCTGGAAGTTGAGCACTGAAGTAACACCAGTAAGCTAGCAATCACTTAGAATGAGACAGTGAGTGGGAGAGAGTATTTTAGAGAAAATAAACGGGGGGAAAGAGTAGACAGGTTCTGGGTCAAAGATCTGAGAACTGATGACTAACTTGGCTGCACATACCAATTCTTCTTCCATCAACAAATGTAAAACTACAAGCAGAACATAACAATCAACTAGATGTACTTCTTTCATCCTTCTGCTCTAAATACAGAAGTATATCACCATTCCCCCATGCAAATTTTCAATGGAACACAGACATCATAAACTTTTCTTGGGAACATACTCTTCATGCTTGGGTATAATATTTAATAAGGTAAATAGTATTATTATACAAGCCATATACCAAAAGAAGAGAATCTACACCAAAATATGGTTCTCAACAAAAGAGATCCAATCCTCTATAAAAATTGGGACCTCGCAAGTACACCAAAACGAAACTAGGGACAAAATACTACTCTTCATTTTTACAAAATAAAGTTCCACCCCTTCAAAAGCCCTCCCATTCCTCTCTTTCCAAATGACCCACATGATTGCTAAGGGGGCAACGCACCATGGCCTCGCGCTTTCCTTCCCCATTCTATGAGTACAACTTTTGCAAGGCCTCCTTCACTATACCCAGCATGACTCATTGCATCTTAAACAAATTTAGGGCCACCCTCCATAATCGACTAGCCACCTTACAATGCAAAAGGAGGTGATCTACACTTTCGCCTGCACTTTTACACATGAAACACCAACTAACATAGATGATTCTCCTCTTTCTCAGATTCTCTGTTGTTAATATCACACCCCTTGCCGCCAACCATACAAAGAAACAAACCTTCCTTGGTGCTCTATGGATCCAAATGGAGTCATGGGGGAAGGACCTTCCTCTCTCACTAGCAACCTCTTATAAGAAGAGCAAACAATGAATAAGTCGTCACCACTCCTCTACCACCTCCATACATCCAATAAGTTATTTGGTGTGTCCTTACAAAAGCCCTATCAAATTGTGAAATTCTTCCATCTCCGGTTCCTTCTGAATCTGAAGTCCCAATGAATAACACCCTCGTGAGACCTACAAATTTGTTGGACTGCCATCTCTCTCTGGCAAGAAACGCGATATAAATTAGGAATGGGTTCCTTCAATTCGATCTCCCTGCACTACTTATGTGCCCAAAAACTAGTCCTACTTCCATCCCCAACCTTGAAAGAGATATATCCACAAAACTCTTCCCACCCCTTCATGATACTCCTCCCACATACCACACCCAAACGAAGTAACAATATTTCTAGTCCAAGGACATGATCTAGATAGGAGGAGGATATGAAGGTCGAGGATTAGGGTAGAAGGTAAGTAGGTAATCAAGCGTTGTCTAGTTTCCCTTATCAATATTGTTATTACAACTCTCCTACTCTTATTCTTCGATTATATTATTACCTGTTGTTTCCCTTGATTCAGTTACCATATTATTTATTGTTGATCAAGCTCTCTTCTCCAGTTCTCCTTTTATTTATAGAAAATGACTTCTTTACAGCTGTAATTCCTTTCCATACTTGATTTTGATATGTTTTACTTGAGTCGGGGGTCTTGCCTCTCAACCTTCACAAGGTAGGGGTAAGGCTACACACACACCACCCTCCCCAGACCCTACTTGTGGGATAACACTGGGTATGTTGTAATTAGATTTCAGTTCCCATTCTGTTCTCCACTTTTATTATGAACTTAGTTTTTTCTCAAATCCAACTTGAGACATATAAAACTCTTTTTGTTTTGAAAAGGTAAAACAATCATATAAATAAACCAGCACAAAGGGTGAGGCTATTAAGAAAAAGAAGATAACAGCACCACCATAAGAGATTCCACAAAAAAGTGAAACCAAAGAATCCAATCAAGAATTCATGCAGACTAATCAACATCAAACAAAATGGATCTACCTCTGTAATAAGCGCCGGTTTGGTTCAGGAAATGTCTCATGAATGGCAGAGCGCATAGCATTAACCCGAGCTTCCTTTCTATCAATTTCTATTATAGCCAAAAGTGAAACAACTTGAAGTTAGTAACCAATTTGCTTAAGTTTCGACAGTCTAAAGTGAAGAATGTCAACTTATCATAAACAAGCAGTCCAATCACAAAGAAAAGAATTACTTCAGCAACCAAGACATGAATTGAAAGGAACTTCAACTAACAAAGATAGATACGAGCAAAACTCAGTAAGTATGAAAAGCACGTCCATATAATTACAATCTCTAAAAGAATTCCCAAAATAATTAATTAAAATCTTACTTTGAAAAGCTTATACCATTTGACCCCAGGAAGAAGAAAAATATTATCAAGTGACTATTTCCCAGAAAAGAGAACGTGGAAGATGGCAAGGCATCATTGCCTAAAGCTGAAACTGTTTCTTGTAGTTTCTTTCATCTCAATTCTGAATTGTCACTCGAAATAAGTCTTGTCTTCGGTTGTTATTTTTTGGGAAGGGGTAGGGGCCTTAATAGGCAAATAGACACCCATATTTGCACGGAATTTATTTACTGTCCCCCCCAATTCCACAGGCTCAACCAGGCACCTTAACATATTCAAAACCACTGTCTTAATTGCCGTTCACCACTGACCGTGGTTTTGTAGAAATTATATGGCTGAGTTGGACAAAGTATATGGTACACATGACTTCTTCTTTTTTTTTGAAATAAGGGTTACTTTGTATTCACAAAAAAATCATCATCCAAGAAATGATGATTTGGAAACTTACATCCCATAGTGTGATGGGCACACCCCCCAGGGTACTCAGATTTCAAGTTCCCTAAGAATCAACTACTTCTACCTCCTCCCCCACCAAATCTTGTTTACACCAAAAAAATTGAAGACTAATACAGTTAGTTTTAATCCTCTGAAAAGTAGCTTTTTGTCCTTCAAAGCACCTAGTATTTATTTCCTTCCATATGGTTGCAAAATCTCTTATAAAAGAGTGGAGAATTTACTTACTGTAAGCTTCCAACAAAGCAGAGCAGCAGGATGCAGGAACAGGAGAAGATGGCAGCTCACGAAGAACATGCTGCATAAAAGCCGTACCAATTATACCACACTTAAAGAGCATCAAGATATTAAAATGAGAAACTTTGACAGAGCATTAAATAAGTTCGTTCATCAAATGTTATAACCAATACCTTAACGCAGTCGCCAATTACATGGGCATCCTCCTCCAGAACAAATTCAGTTTTTCCTAAGGAAATCACTTCAGCATCAGCAAGCTATGCAGAGTCCATTATTTAACAGTACAATGGAACATAATAAACCACCAAAACAGATTCTTACTTCCTGTTCGATTTTTTTTTCTTAAAAAAAAAAAAAACATTTACCTGGAACATCCACAACACCAAAAGCAAGGAAAAAAAAAAGAAAAGGGGGGTGGAGAAAAAGATAATGGTCACATACGAGTTTCTTGTGAATAGCATCTTTTCATCATCAGTTAACAAAAATGATAGATTGGACAAAAAGGTGGGGGCAGTGCATTATAAAACGCAGGATTGGACCATAAATGAGACACCTACTTCTGTTGCAAAGCACTACATTGACCTTTATTCAAATGCCATTGGTACTATACACTTCATCAAGGGCACTTCTGTCAAGAGCAATGCAAAAAGCAAATGGGGGGAGAAGCAATGTCATTAACATTTTGCTAATCCAAGGAACAGTCCATAACAATCAGAGACAACCTAGAATAGAATGGAATTACACAACCAAAATGCATTCCAGATCTAAAATTTACTTTTAACTCCTTGATATATCGTGAAATTAGAGGTACAGATAGACAAGCCTTTTCGGAGCGCGATGATCCATCCAACAGATGACATTTGTTCAGTAAAGCAGATGTACCTTGTTCATACTCGTTTACTCTCCGCTCCACTTCCTCGACATCTGCAGATTGTCGCAATATACCTTCGACCTTGGTTCCTGATAGGAAGATTATAATAAGAAAAATTTACAACATAACCTGATCATCATGAAACCCATTCAACATCCTCAGTAAGGGAGAGAGAATGCAATGTGAACATCATAATCAGTGATTAAAAGGTTATGCAGATCTTCAATATTGTAGATCAAAGTCTAACCATAACAAGGATCAGAAAATTCAGGAGAAACAAGAGAGAAAATGGAGTTCTTCATGGAAGGAGGACCCTTTAGGGAACAGAAGGAAATTGCATGTGCAGAAAATAGTCAAATACAGCAGCTGGAGCAAGATTTCCTAAATTACATGTTTACCAACTAGGTATCAATTGATAGAGGACCTCTTTATACTTAAGCTGACTGACTCAAAAGTCCCTTCATTCAGTTTCCTACTTTCCTCAAGACAAACATAACAACTAGAGTACAAACTAATGTGTGTGTACATATTATGTTTTGATTTTATATACCCAGACCCAACTTGTGGGATTCCACTTCCACAGGGTATGTTGTTATTGTTGTATACACAGACAGTGTAATAAAAATTTTACACCATCCGTGTAATTAACCCATTATAGCTTTTATTTACTATTTATTCAACGCTACCAATCAATGCAATTAAATGGAGTTACCAGCAATTACCTTTAAGTGATTGTGTAAATATTTTTTACACCATCCATGGAACTCAAAAAAATATATATTTAAGATTGCTATTGGTCCAGAATTCACCAAATAATTGCAACAACAGTATCAATTTTCAGAACATCACCTTATCATGAAAAAGGATTCCCCTAAAGAAAGAAGAGGTCATCCATCGTCATGGGAAGAACACAATACTCCTCTGATTATGATCAACAGCTTATAGAAAGCTGTTAGAACTAATAGAAGCACACAAATAAGAAAGAACAAGTCAGGAATTGCTTCTTGTTGCTAACAAACCCACTTTTGTTGGCGGACTTTGCAGTAACTCCTTGACTATAGGTCAGCAGACTGACTCAGCCGTGGACCAGGTAAGTGCTATACTTTAAACGGAATCTTAAGCATCCAATTAATAATGAAAAAGAAAATCTATAAGCTTTGGCCTCAACTAGATGACTGAAGAAACACTAAATCCAATTAATAATGACAACCACTCTAATTATTTGATAAGTTGAATTCCATAGACTGAATTGATAAAAACTTCCCTTGCTTATTCCCATTCCAAGTCAACTAGGCTTCAGACTTACTAATCTATCTATATCTATACTACCTTAAAAGCATGAACTCCCTAACTTGAATATTAAATTACTATAATGCTCCAAACTAAAAAAACTCAATTTAATATATATATATTTTATATTTATATTTTGATTATTTATATTATATTAAAAATATATACTTTTTCACATTGAATGGTTGTGACTTTTTTTTGAAGGATTGTGACTTTTTTTAAGGGTTATGACTTTCCTGATGAGTTGTGGCTTTTTCGAAGGGTTGTGATTTTTTAATGAGTTGTGACTTTTCCGAATGGTTGTGACTTTTATGAAGAGTTGTGACTTTTCTGCTAAGAGACGATTAACACCTATTCATACTACCATATATTATTTATAAATAAATAAAGGAATTTCCTCTCATTTTTACACTACGGATTTTCTAAATTTTCTACTCTTCTTCTTCTTAAAAGACCTCAAGTGTGATTTGCAACCGTTGGTATCACACAAGTAAGGATTGGTGGACAAATTGTAGCAATAATATTCTATAAGCACATTAGGCTGCAAGCATGGTCAAAAAGATAAGCAAATGGTGAATATGATAAAGGTATTATTTAATTTCATGTACTCAAAAAATGGAAATCATAGTTAAGTAAATTTTGCCTGCAATTTTTGGTATGTTTTTCAAGAGAATGCTAATGATTTTTTTCCAAAACTGTATTCTATACATAAGTTAATATTGTTTTCTCTTCTTTATTAACTTTCTATCCTTATAATATTTTGATTTACTCTATTTAAACTATTTATGGGTTCAACTCAAACAATGGTTTCTGCTTATTCATCCACTTGCTATCCTGATTCAACGATATTAGAAGAAGTTACTAAAACAAACTTGTTTCCTCTCCAAATTCATATTTCTTCTTCAAAAAATAAAGGATATTCTCACATTAATAATTTGAAAATACTTTTTATACCTTAGTGTTTTGCGATGACAATAAATATCAGGCCAGTAGGCTAATTATTAAACAATTTGCACTTGTATTTTCATCCTACGATTTTCATCACATACATACTTTAATATTATTTATATCATTTTAAAATATTAATACTAATTAGCATGAGATACACGTGTTCGAGAACTAGTCCCCTTAAATTGTTCAAAAGTATTGTAAAACTCTGTTAACCTATCAAGCTCCCAGTCATTTAGTATTCCATTAAATGTAAGGTTCCAACCTTGATTAGCCCACACTTCTCCTAATGTAGCTTCTTGTTGTTGACTTGGAATGTAAATGTCAAGAAAGAATTATTTCAAAGGATCTTGGCCTAACCAATTATCCTTCCAGAAGGCTATCTTCATTCCACTGTGTTGAAAATATAATTAACTAATAAAAGTGTGCTCTCTCTAAAAGCTTAAGCTTTTAGATGAGATGGTCACACATTTCACCATGGTATCAGAGCAGGCAGAGGTCCTGAGATCGAATCTCACCGCCACCCAAAATTAAAAAAGAATCTCCACGTGCTTGGCTCATGAAAAAAAATCAGGCCCGCACGTGAGGGGGCGTGTTGAAAATATAATTAACTAATAAAAGTGTGCTCTCTCTAACACACTGCCTACTCTAAATTTGGACTTATTCAGGAGTTTAGGCCATAGGTTCCTGATGGACTACCATAGGCTAACCACAAAAGGTCCATTCAGACTGTCATCCATTTTCTTTATATGCCATACTTCTCCCTGATAACCTCTTACCACAGTGATTGTTCTGCTGCACTAAATCTCAAAGTCACTTCAATCTTCATCATCAACTTCACTTCTTAGTTTTCAGATTTTAATTGCCAAAGCGCCTTGCTTCTTGCTAACTGTGAGAGCATTCAATTTGACCAAATGAAATTTTTTTCTTGTCACGATTCCCCTCCCACAGGAAATTCCCTCTGAGGGTTTCTGTTCTCATCACAACATTTACACGGATTGGAAAGAGAGACATCATATAAGTAGTTTGAGCATCAAATACAAAATTGATTAGGATTACTCTACCCCAAAGATAAATACTGACTCTTCCAGTTGGTTAGCTTTTTTTCATGTTTTTCTATGACCCCACTCCAAATCCCTTTTGACTTGCTCTTGGCCCCCAATGGCATCCCCAGATAATTGTAGGTTGTTCTCCAATTTTAAACACCAAGATTTCCAACCAAAGCTTGGATCTCATTCCTCATTAACTGGATAAATAAACCTTTTGTTCCAGTTAATGTGCAACCCAGATGTGGCTTCAAACAAAATGAAAATCACCCTCGGCAATTTCAATTGTTCACTGTCAGCCTCACAGTACACAAGTGAATCTGCATATTGCATATGAGAAATCTCTATAGTACTATCAGCCCTAAAATTCACCTTAAAACCCATTATCCAGTTGTTATACTGAGCAGTCTTTAACATATCATTCAGGCTTCCATAGCAATGATGAATAAGAAAGGAGAAGGGAATCACCCTATCTATAACCCTTTTGAGAAAGAAAGAAACAAGCTGGAGAGCCATTGATCAAGATTGAAAATTTTACTGTACTGAGCAATATTTGATCCAACTAATCCATCTTACTCAGAGTTTCCACCAGAAAGTTCCAGTTTAAATGATCATATACCTTCTCAATATCTAACTTGTATAAAATTTCAGGTTCCTTTCTTTTTGTTCTTGCATCTACAATCTGTCTGCCTTGAATGAAAGTCATCTGTTGGCTCTCCACCAATTTGTTTACCACTTTCTTGAGTCTTCCATTCAACAGCTATGAGATGATCTTATACACACTGCTCATTAGACTAATAAGCCTAAAAACCTTCAACTCCTTGGATCCCAACTTCTTGGGAATCAATGCCATAATGGTGGAATTAAAGCATTTCTCAAACACTCTCTGATTGTAGAAATTGTGGACGACAGCTACCGCAACCTCATATATTACCTCCCAACAATGCATGAAAACTCCATAGAATACCCATTAGGTCCAGGTACTATATTCTCTGTACATGCCTTAAAACTTTACCCCAAATTTGCCAAGAAGGTTATCCAGTTAAGATGGAGGATAACATAATTTACTTTGCACTTGGTTTTAAGTAATACAATATCATTAGAAGAGACAGGGAGTGGTACGAATGTACAGAACGTGGCCAGAAATCTAATGAGAAGAACAATTAGTCACAAAATGATGGGGTGATTGTGCGAGACTTTAAAGGAGGTTTTGAAAGTTAAGGGGGCCTTTGTGAAGAAATGGAAGCTGCATGACCAATTTTCAGAGTTTTCCTGTGCAAGAAACTACAACCTCATGGGTATCCTATGGCTTTTTTCACACATTGTTGGGAGGTAATAAACAAGGATGTGATAGTTGCAGTCCAGAATTCCAGCTCCCACCATGGGCTACTTTACACTGGTCTATTACACTGTTGTGTGGGCCCACCTCTTTCATTTCAACCCCTATCATCCTTTCCCTTACGCTTTTGCACCCCCTTTATCTCCTTCCCCATCCTCGTCTCACCTCTTTCTTCAGTCACAGATTTCCAAAAAAAAATTCGTCTTTTCTTCTATTTTTTCTCTTCCTTTTTTCCTGTTCTTTTACTTCCTTTTTTTCCTGTTCTTTTACTTCCTTTTTTCCTGTTCTTTTACTTCCTTTTTCCCAGAGACAAGTCCAGCAGAATAATTGCTTCTGAAAAACATCATTAGAGAAGGAAGACTAATCCTTTTTTTTCCTCTATGGAGTATTTTAATGAGACCTATTGAACTATCAAACCACACCTGCGTGACTTAATATTTTTAGACAACAAATAAGGTAGAATTAATCAAAACAAGAATGCTTAAAAATTCATAATTATATCAGTTCATTCACATTCAATTGCAAAGTACAAGCTTTCGATCATACTCCATCTCAACAGTACAACACAAGCTATTCCAGAAAAATATAACTTTTGATCCTGAAGAATGGGCGAGGGAACGAAGAAGGTTTCTGCCGTAGCTTTGGGGGTTGAAAGCAGCGTCTATGGAGACTAGTTGTCCTGGGTTTTCTGTGGATGGAAGCTGCCTGGTATAAGGTATATCTATAGAGAGAAAGGTGAGACTTTGGTGTGTTGGGGGGAGTGGCTATATAGGTTGAAGGTGCAGAGAGGTTTCCGGTGAGAGAGAGTTATAGGATGGAGGTCACGAGTTTTGCAATGGAGAAAATACAGCTATGGGTTTTGCAGTGGAGGAAATGTGGCAGCTTGATGGTGGTGAAAGGGTGAAATAAGGTGATTGCAGAGAGTTTGATGGAGTGGAAAGTTGTCATGTAATGTAGAAATAGAAGAAAATGAAGATATACTGGAGAAAAAAACAAGCGGGAAAAAAAGAATAAAAAGGAAAAAAAAAAGAAAATTAAATAGCAATCTAACATGGCAATGTCAGAGAGCGAGAATAATACAACTTCCATCATGAGACTAGTTATGTATGTCTCGAGGGTGTCTAGTTTAACTTTGAATAAGATTAGGAGGGTAAAAGATTGCCCATAAAGCTTCGGTGTGTAATTGGATTTTCGGGACAAGTTCAGGAAGCAACTTATGTACTTTCCCTTGTTAATAAACAACAACCAAAAAAAAAAAAAAAAAACAACAATAAACATAAGAAGATATTACGCCAACCAAAAAAGGTTTAACCATGCAATTTAATGCAAACAATATCTCGATATTACTCTTACACAACCGATTTTACAGGAGGGAAATGATTGCCTTACCATACTTCTCAAGGAACCTTAGTGCCTTTTCAAGAAATGATGGGCCTCCATCTATATCTTCTAAGGCGAGCAAAATCGGCCTTCCAACAACTAGAGATTTGACAGGGCGTTTATCCCTCCCTGAATTAAAAGAAACCTGGTCAGATCTTTATTCCCTGACAATAAACAGGGAAAAGCTGCAGTTTCATTTGGACATAGCAGTCAATCTCATCTGGAGCATTGAAGATGTGAACACAAAAGTTTGGCAGATTGCAGTAAGAGCAACTAACATTGATGGAAAGACCCTTCAATAGAATCACCAGTGTCATTCCGGAAAATGCCATTGTGTCCCATAACAAGAGCAGCACTTGGTGCTTGTGCAAGAGCATGCTCTAGGACTGTCTTCCACTCATACAGATCCTCCAATGTCTCTGCCTGCAGTTCAAAGTTAAAAGCTCAAAAGACGACTTCTACTAATGTATGATCCAGGAATAAGTATAATGTAGCAGAAATGCATGGGAGCTTGATGTATGTGGCAGGAGACAGGAATCATACACACTACTTGCAAGTGAAGAAGAGATGCAGGTAGAACTCAAGTCATTTTAGAGTTATTCCTACATTAAATATAGTGTCCTTCATACATATGTACTCATCAGGCTCATGTAAGATGATAATAAGCCTAATTATAGGTTTTTCAGATTAAAAAATTATCTAACATCAGTTCAGAGTACTTTTAAGTTGCTTGTTCAGTTTTCTATAATCCTAAAGTTAGAGAGTATGAAATAGACCAGTGTAAAGTAACCCATGGAGGGTTCATTTATATAGAAAAGAAGCAGCTCTTTATGCTTCCCAACCCCTCCAGGTATATCACTTGTCACATGCATCGACAGTTCCTGAGATGATTTTCCTGTTTAGAAGAGAGACAGAGAGAGAAAAGCGGGATAAGTACCTTAAGAGTAAAAGCTCGCCCATCACGTCCATCAGGAAATAGTACGGTCAAAAGCTTTTTATCTTCTCTAACAACAACACTGAATATTAAGGAATTGTAGTAAGAGAAAGACAGAGACTCTGAACAAATTAAAGGCCCGTTTGGACATGCGGTATGAAATTATGATTTGAGATCATAATATGAAATCAAATTGCTATGAAGTTGAAGTTTTGTTTGGACATGCAATTTGAATTTCTTAAGTTGTATTTTTTCATAACATAAAAATCCCACAAGTGGTGAAAACTATCAAAATTGTCCCAATTCTTATATATAATCTTACCAAATGAAAAAATTATAGTCCATAAACAAGACGTCGGAATATCCTAAGTCCCCGCATTGATAAATCACATATCTCCATGTTCCTTTTATAAATAAATGTTTGTGATTACAAACTTTCATATACACATAATTTTATAAAAATTCGCTTGTCAACAAAAGTAGTAACTAGCTATTCTTTAATATAATCCTTTCACATGGTACAAACAATCTCTTCACGCCGAGCATGAGACCTTTTTTACAAAATCTAAAAATGATAGGTCTTTTTTTACAAAATAGATACTTAAGGGTTAAGTATTACATTTAAAAAAGTTGAAATCATGATGTGGAATCCCAAATCATGCTTTTTGGAGAAATTGAGATTATTTCAAACTATAATCCAAAATCGCAATGTCCAAACATTGATTTCAAATCATGACTTCATATCGCATGTCCAAACACAAGCTAAATATAACAAGTACATGACTCATTTATTACCTCCCTGAATTATTCAAGTCAATTCCTCCCAAAGTTAGATTCAATTCACCTCCTTGCTGTGGAAGTGTACTCTATATGAGGAACACAATGAATTAGTAGAGTCTAGATGATAAAATCAACAAGAGTAAAAGCTTCAAAGGTAAAAGCTAATAAATTCATGGAGAGAAAATGAGATTTCCCACATTAAACATCCAAATTAACATTTAGAAGCAAAATTAGACTAAGTGTTCTCACAGCCTTCCAAGATTTTTCAGTATTTGACAGGTTCAAAACTCAATCGCTTCAGTCCCTAACCAGTTGGACTCGGCTATAGAAATTCTCTAAATTCACTACACGCTATGCAAGTCCAGTTCATTCCAATATTAAATTACTTCCATTTTAAAAAAATTAATGGTTCTCTAAACATCATATGTATCCCTATATAACTAGTGTAACCCAACTAGTTATTATTGCCTATTGGATCCTTACCTTTGATTATATTCTATTTTTAACCAAGTCTTGATCAATGGGTGATGCAAGAAATAATCATTCCATAAACTGGCTTTGACTTGTATATAAAAAGCACATATAGTACACATGTTCCATCTATAGAAAGATGATTCAAGAAATAAATCACAAGACAATATCTATGTTGGACATACCAATGGTAATTGATATGAATTGAAGAGAACAAAGTCACTCATTAAATATACTCCTGCACTATCAGAAATACTTTGAATATGCCCCTTGTTATACTTTCGGTCCAAATATACCCCTCTCGTTATACTTTGGCACAATTTGTCCTTATTTTGACGGGGACACATGTCAAGCTTAGGGCATCTCCAACCCATTCTCTATTTTACTCTCCAAATATAGAGAATCAAATAGAGAGATTCTCAATATTTGGAGACAACCAACTCCAACTCAATTCTCTATTTTACACTCTAAAAAAAAAGAATATTCTCTTTCCTCAATATTATATAATATTTTTATTTTATTTTATTATTTCATAATATAAATCATATTTTTTTCAAATAATACCCCTATATATGTAATATAAAATTATATTTTACCATAAATTTTTAAATAACATAAATTACAAGTAAATATTATATATTATACATAATAAATAATGGACAATTCAAATAAAAGTGAAATCATTCATGAAATACAATTGCATAAATATTACATCATCATAAAATTTATTTTAAATTTTACATAAATAATCAACTTTCAAGATTATTACGTTGCTCTCATAAATGTTCTACTATTGCATCAAGTATTTTCATGCTCATTAAAAAGTGTAGTTTACTAATTTATAACAATATCATAAAAGTAGATTGTTTGAATTATCATTTAAATTTTGTGCATTCTTCATAATGATAAATAATTATAATTTTCAATTACATAATTAAAGTGACGAAAATAATTTTAAAAAAATTGAAAAAATGTTAATTTGGGATGTAGTAGACTTGTCAATAATAATAATTTTAGATGTTTTTGATTTAATTACTCGCTTAACACATGCACTTTTCATTTTGTGATGGTTATTTTCTTAATAAAATTATAAATTATAATAAAACTAACTTATATCTCAAATATTTTTTTACCTCATTAATAAAAATTATAAATTAACATAAAATTAAAATTAATATAATGTATATATTACATTAGAAAATAATTACAAATATTAGAGACTTAATTAATGGTCTTATATAATTTATAATATGTTAATTATAAATGTTATATAATATAAACAAGATTAAAACAATCAAAAAGTGTAATAGAGAGGATGAATAGTAGTTCTCCAAATTTAGAGAATTACTATTCACCTCTCTATAAAATGAAGAATAGAGGGTTTTTTGGAGTGTGGTTGGATACCCTATTCTCTATTCTCTATTCTCTATTTTACCCTCCAAATATTGAGTATAGAGAGTAAAATAGAGATGGGTTGGAGATGGCCTCAAAGTCGAATGACCCACCCCCAATTTTAGATACCCGATTTTTATAGAACCCCACCCGTTTAACCCCATCTGACCTATTTTCTTTACCTTTCTTTTCTTTTCATCATCTTCTTCTTCTCTTTTCAATACCCAGAGCTTCAAAGCTTGTTCTTTTATGGTGGATTTCTTTCTCTTTTTTTTCAACAGCCTTCACATTCTAAAGGGTAGTTTGACAAACAATCTTGGATGAATCATTTTCTTCTTTTTTTAAAAATTGAAAATAATGAATAAAATCCACCATGAAAAAACAAGTTTTGAAGCTTTGGGTATTGAAAGAGAAGTATTAGATGATGAAAAGAAAAGAAAATAGGTAGGATCGAGTTAAATGGCTGGGTTTCTAAAAAATCGGGTATTTAAATTTTGGGGCATGTCCCTTCGTCAAAACTAAGGACAACTTTGTGCCAAAGTATAATGAGAGGGGTATATCTGGACCGAAAGTATAACGGGAGGGGTATATTTGGACCGAAGGTATGACAAGGGGTATATTTAAACTAATTATGATAGTACATGGGTATATTTGACATTTTTCCGTAATTTAAACTATCAAATTTCGAAGAGCAAAGGGAAGGAAAGAGTAGTTACTAGCTGTTTTTTCTAGAATTAAATCATCAGCTTGAATACAAGCTATGATTCTCTCTTTTCTTTAGAAGTAGAATATGCAACCAAATAAACAGAAAAAATCAACTTTGGAAATAAAGAACAAAGTGAGAAATTATACTAACAGGATCATTCTTGAAAAAGACCAGAGATGTACGTGTAAGGATGAACCAACGCTTTTTCCAAGACTTCCAACCTAATCCTGCAGAAAGTTATAATTTAACAGTTAGGATATCAAGTGACCAAGTTGGTCTGATAATGGTGGGAAAACAGAGGTTTCCATACAAAATGGATGGCACATAAACTTTCAACCATTGTAGACATTATTTTTTAATGAATCCATTATTATACAAATTATATCTCAGATAGCAAGTCTCCTCCCAAGAACAATTTGATCCCAATAATAAACCAACTTGTGCAAGCCCATAAAGAAGTCCCACAACACTTAGGGTGTGTTCTGCAGTATGAGGAAAATGTTACCTATGAAAACTGTTTTTTGGGGAAATGTTTTCTAGGAAAATAAGTAGGTTTCTTACTTATTTTCTTGTGTTTGGTACGGAAGCAAAAAATATTGTCCTAAAAGCATTTGTATATAATCTAGACAAATACTATGGGAGGTGGGGTTAGGGTAAGAGTGTGGGGTGGTGGGGATGGAGGCTAGGGGGGTGAAAATAACGTATGTTGGAATGACACAATCAGTGTGAGCCCTATCTTCATGTATCCTCTCCCAACTTGATATCTGATTGAGAGTGTCTTCTTTTCTCTGTGTCCAGTTACCCCTGTTAGCTTAGCTCCACTCCTTAAATTTTCCTTTCAGTAGTTTTAGCATTTCAGCTAAATACATACTCTGCTCTGCCCTCAACATTGAATGGCATCCACCATTCCTTGACCCTGTCTCTGAAACCATCCACCTCCAACCACCAAGATTCAAATTTGAAATAGGATTTCTTCCACTCCCAATCCCCACATGTCAAAGTTATTGGGTTATGATCAGATGTTAATTTGGGAAGTACTTCTGTTGGATGTTGAGCAACTTTCCCCCCACTGTGAACAGTGCAAGAATCTGTCTATTCTTGATGCACTGCTATGTTCTTCCCCCCTTTTCCAAGTGAATGACCCCCTTAATAAAGAGGGGTCAACCAACTCTAGCTCCTCAATACAGGCTGAAATGCCAATCATGGCACCACAGATCCTGTGGCAATTGGATCTTTCTGCAGGGTATCTTGTCACATCCCCACATACTGCCCAAGGACTATCAACTCCGTTTTTAATGGTTTGTAATTCCTCCCATAACATTCTTTTGACTTCCCTATTACAGTTTGCATATACTGCACTGAGATTCCAACTGAAGTCATCATTGACTCCTCTGAATTTCCAAGTGATACATTGGTTGCCAATCTCCACAAGTTCCCCATTCCCCACTCTTTTATCCCGAAGAATTAAAATACCCCCGCTACTTCCCTGAGCCTCCTTGTGTATTTCTCCTTTCTATCTATTGTTCCATATACTCTGTAATAGACAATCAGTTTCTACCACTACATAGACATCAGCCCCCCATTGGTGCAACAACTTCCTGACCTTGTCCCTTTTACTCCCCCCATTGAGTTCCCTAACATGCTATGATAGAAATTTTTTACTTTCATTGATTTGTTAAGGCTAACATCCTCCCACTAGACCTACGTTCCCCATCCTTGAAGTTCATATCAAAGAATAGATTCCTCAACTCCGTTGGTACTGTATTGTTTGTCTTGAGTCTTGACTCTTCTTTCCCCCTTTCTCCCTGCCCCTTCTCCTTTTCTCTCCTCTGATCCAGTTTTGTCAGAAAAAGAAGAGCTTCTCTCTTGCACACTTTGAAGTCTACTCCAAACTGTTGACCAAGGTTTATCATGTTTTCTTGTACCCAAGCAGTAGCTGATGAGTTTAAGTCTTCCTCCTGCTCACTATTGTCAATCTTCAAAGGCTCAGGTTCTGAATACATTACCATCAGTGATTCCGAGAAATTAACCTCTCCCACCTCCTTGTTCTGATTAGAGTTATGCGATGTTGTTGTTGTCTCCCATTGCATCTGTATGTTTTGATCCCCCTATGTGTCAACTCTCGAATTGTTTTCCTCCATCTCCTCACGCATAGCAACTTCAGATAATTGCATGCATATTTCTTCTTTGCCTCATCTTCCCATTGATATCCTCACATCTCCTTTGAGTTCAGTTTCTGAGAGACTGCTATTTTCTTTGCAAGAGAAATAGAGTCTAAGAAAGGCTCTGCTGTTAATTTAGTCTTGGGCGGAGCCACTCCTGAAGCTTTGAGCTCGGAATTAAAAGCCATATCCCCAAGAGATTTAATCAAAAGAGGGCCCAATTTCTTTACACAGCTGTCGACTAGAGCTTTTAATACCCCTGAGCTTTCCACGTGCTCCTTTGGGGGACCCACATCACCAGTTGAATTTAAATTATGGACCAGTGGGTAATCCTCTTCCTTCTCTATCCTCTGTGTTTCTCGATGACACAGAACTGAGCCAAAAGGGACCTCAGTTGGTTGTCATGGATAATGTGCCTGAGGGCATTTTCCCTACTAGAGTACTTTTTGGGCCCTCTACTTGCACACTGCTCTCTTATTTTCAATCTTATCAATGAATTTTCCCAGGTTCGCACCTTCATAACTAACATTTGCATGTTTGTCTCTATCAATATAGAATCAAAACCAAATAGATCAGGGTCAATAGGGACTATCCCTTTCCTTTCTTCTGAAAGCCGTCATACTGGATTTCTCTGCATCCCCCACTCACTACCCACCACAAGGAAAAGTACCTCAGCTTCCTAAATTGATTATATTCCAAAATTCCCTCAACAACAAAAGAGGAAAAAGGTGTTGATGCCTTAATGGAACCTCCTGGCCTATCAAAATCTAAGATCCTCAAATGATCAGACGAGCCTTTTGAGAAGAGCAGCAAATTTAGTCTTTTATCTTAACGGATATTGTTGAACTTCTACTGACTAGAAAAAAAGTGTAGCCCTGGATTTATATATAACATAAAGTCATTATCAAGTAAAAGCTTGTTGACAAAGTTATAACCAACTAGTGCATAAGAAATACGCCAAATCATGAGGGACCAGCATATCAATCATCAAAACACAAAGGTGTCAAGGAAACTGGAAAAGCTTTACGGACCTTTTGAAGAGATAAACAGCGGCCCGCTCTTGAAAACCTGCAAAAAGGCGCCAGTTAAAAACTTGAAGCCCAAGAATTCTAATTGTAAAGAAAGATTAGAAGCATTTAAAGAAGAGGCAATACTGTCTTCATGAAGAACGTATAATTAAAAACAATGAACTATAAGATTTGGAGACTATTATCTTCATATAGTTCAATAAAGGCATAATGTTGGATTTTGAAGTTCAGCGCTGTCAAGCTCTGCATATTTCTGAATTCTAAATGGCAGCAACTTCATTTGTTCAGACTTTATTTGATTCTGGATGAAGGCATTACATAAAGGAGCAATGATCTTATGACGTCGTGAACAGATCTTTTATCTCATCAAGAAGAAGATAAAAGCAAGAGGAAATAAATATTCAAAAAATAATAAGCAACACTAGAACAACAGTATCAAGAATGAATAACAAGGAAAATACATGATTGATGAAACAGGGGAAAAGCCATGAACCATGAAACAACTCCCTAAGCAGATAAGACTATTTCGATAAAATTGAACAAGATAAAAACAAGATACAAAATAAGTTAGTAATAGAAAGGCAAAACAGAAGTGCAATAAAAACAATATGATCAAAGTAAGGAGTTGGTAATAGGAAAGCTGAAGAAAAGGTTTCATCTGTTTTCAAAAACATTTACCAAAGAGATCTCTTCAAATGTGGTACGAAAGCAAGGCAGAACCTATTTACAAGCTTAAGTAGGCATTTGGCCATAGATTCCAAATATTGTTCACTTTATTTGGAATTTATGGAGTTGGAGGTGAAGATGGAATTGTGTTTGGTTATACTTTTTACAAAGAATATTTGGAATAATGTTCATGCTTGAATGTACTTAAATACAACTTCAAAAGTGAAATGTAAGTTGAAAAACAGGCTATAAGTTGTTCTCCGAATTTGCAATACAACTTCAAGTTAGATTTGGAATTTTCATGGCCAAACAAGGATATATAAATAAAGTGAAAAATTATTCCGGAAAAAAAGTGAAATTTATGGCCAAACGGGTCCAAATATAAACTACTTGTAATTGTTTGGCTTTTTTGTGTAAGTTGTTATATGTATATGACATGGTTAGTGTGTTGGAAGTTCCCTGCATTTATCCAGGGACTCAATTTTGCTTGTTCATCATTGCACCTACTTGGTGCAGCTTAATATTAATAAAATTGATTCACTTCTCAAAAAGATAATAACAGGAAAGACAAGTAGGTTAGACAAAAATAAGATTCATCTTAGCTCTAGAACCTCAACCGGTAAATAAGAAGATAATAGGAAACTAGTTCTCATCTCTGAATTCCAGTGAAATCAAACGCAGGTCTGCATCAACAATTATGATGTCTTATAGGGAACTGACTAGAGGACCTAAATGGTCATTAGTTGTAAAGTAATTGTAAGTAGGATGTCAGGTTATAAGTTGTTAAACTAGATATTTCACACATTGGACAAAAACATATACATATCCTGTTTGAGACCTATAAATTCGTACGTGTTCTATTCATCGAATCATCAATACATCCTTCCTCTTTTCTAACTAATTTACATGGTATCCTTTATCAACAAAAATTATTCATGTAATATCAAAGCCTCTGTAGATACAAGTAGCTTTTATCTAATGACCAGTCAAAAAGTTCTCTTCTTTTTAAATATTTCTTTTTTGTATTTTTTTAAATATTACTTTGTGCTTTCTTTTTCTACTTTTCTTTGAATAAAGTGGTCTTTGGGTCAACTTGTGTGCACCTTCCAAACCAGTAAAGATACCGGATAACTTTATCCACCAAGATTTAGACATATGACAAGTAATCATATAATTTTTTTGCCTCTACTAGAATTTGATTGCTACTCTCCAATGATCTTCATTCCACCTTCATCGACCACTATGTATGCCCATGATTCTCATTCCATCTTCATTGACCCCTATGTATATCCTTGGATGCTGCTTCTCCTTCTTTTTATAATTTTACTGTTGTTGCCAATTTTCGGTGATCAATCAAGTGGCAACGCACCTTTCTCTGGAAACTGTTCCGACATCACTACGTTTTTCCAACGATCGTTCAGCAACTCCAAGTCTCTGTTTTAGTGATAGTTATGGCAACGATTTCAGTGAAATTTTGACAAACATACGACTTTATTGATGACTTCTCGACAAGTACTCATGATTATTGTTCAAGCAACATCTCATGGCTACAACCCAGTGACTGTTTTTTTGTTTTCTCAAAGTGAAACAAATTCAAGCAAATTTTTGACCTTGTGTTTGAGGTCCGTCAGAGAACTGGATTCTCATAGGACCCCTGAAGCTTGTAGCTCGATCGATAGAGAGGGTGTAGAAGATCGTTATTAGGTGAAGGTTTCCTTAATTCTGAGAACTCAACTGCTATTCCAATCCCTTTCTAATGTGGATAATGAAAGAGTTGAATGAGAATGCCTTGTCATTCTACCCACATACACCATGTCACTCTTTTTTTATAAGGACATACAACATGTCTCTCTTCCCCACCCTAGGCTTGGTTTTGAAAAGAATGGGCAAGTTGAGAAGCGATTTCCTTTTGCAAGGGAATAAACTAAAAAAGTTTTTCTGCCTCATCAATGTCATCCAAGTAGGAACAGGAACAGTGGGGGCCTCAGTATCAAGACTTTAAAGCGAAAGCTTACACTGTTGAAAAGGCATTGGAGGTTCACCCAGGAGGAAAACGCACTTTGGTGACAGGTAGTAGTTGAAACATTCTCCTATTAAAGTCCTTGGTTAACAAAAGGTTCAAAGGCTCCTAATGAAGTAGGAATCTTGAAGCAGATACACTCTTTCTGGAGCAAGTTAAATGAAAATTTTGGTTTTTTACATGGAAATAGCAGGAAAATTAGATTTAGGTAAGACACTTGGTTGGGCACTCTCCTTCAAAAGATCTGTTTCATGAAATTTACTGCATTTCTTCTCTTCATAATGCGGTAATATCTACTGCACAAGGCTGGGATCACCTTCTCAGAACAAATTTGAATGATTGGGAAATACTTGTGAGCTACAATTTGTGCTAAGTAACACTTCACTGGACCAATCAAAGATGGACTTGAATACTGTAGGGATCAGCAAAGTGGTAATTTTTTGGGTCAAATCATGCTATAAGTAGCTGTCTGCACATGATAATAGAGAATTTTGGCCATGGTAAAAGATTTGACACAACGAAGTACTCCTAAAGGTATCTTGGTTCATGGCTAGATAGTTCTGTCTCACCCAGACAAACCTTCGGTGTCCAACTCTGTAGCAGATGCCTTCTTTGTGACGAACACCCCGAAGATGTCTGTCATCTTTTCATACACTGCAAGGCTTTGCCATTCTGGGAGTAGAATGCCAAACTCCACCTGGAGTTTCTTAAGTGTAAAGAGGACTCAATAATCAGTCAAAAATAAATCTGGAACACCATTCCAATTGCAATCTGGTAGACTATTTGGACCAAAAGAAACTACAAAATTTTGAAGGCTCATCAAGAAATTTACTTAGCCTTAAATTGAGAACTCTTTTTTTGTTAGCTTGTTGGTGCAACCTGGTATTTGTACATGATATCGATGCCATTAGATATGATCCGGGATTTGCACAATTTTTAACTATGTTTGGAAGCACTTGCTGAGTGATATTCTTTCTTCAATAATACCTTCTTATTACTGATCAAAAACAGATCAGTGAAAAAGCCATTGATGGCACAGAGTTTTTCTTTCTATTCCTTGGGGGCCACTAGTTACATGGTGCAATGATATGTGAAGAAGAAAAGACCTATAATCTAATCACATGTTTGCATGCTTAATCTTGGTAACCATTCCAGCTCTGATGTACTAGCTTCTATAACTTATCTTGCCAAATCCAGCGAACTATAAACAACAAAGTGTTTCTTTTTTTATTTTGCATAATGGTGAACTATACATAAAAGTTTCTAATTGTACTTGACAGATATTGAGTAGTAGGTCATCATTTGTTCACGTGTTATAGTTATCAAAAATAATTTGTTCCAGAGTTATTTCTATTTGAAAAGAAGAGAATTGTATTCTTGCCCTTAAAATGTAAATTCATACTTGTAATCGATAACAGTTACATGTCCATTCTGGCGTTCCTTTTGGAATTTCAATTAGATTATGTTTGGCAAGAAATTGAAAAAAAACTTGCAGCAAATACATAGCTTGTCTTTTTATTTCCCTGATTATATAACATCTAAAAGAGTTTTTTTTTTTTATGAAGTGAGATTTCATTAAGCATCCAGTAGATGCAAAAGATACAAAAGGGGATCTTTCAGCTCAGTAAGAACAAAAAGCTTAAAGAGCTAAGGAGCTGACAAAATGCAGGTAGTGATCTAAGTTATTTACAGGGGAAGAGTAAGCCAGCTAAAAAGGTTAACCAAACAACTAGCGTTAAGCTTACAGATTGGAGTTGAAACTGCATCCAAAAATCTCCTGTTTCTTTCATTCCAATTACACCAAACGATACAGGCTGGGGTCATGATCCAGATGTAAAAGAATTCAGGGTGATGTTTCTTCCTTTTAGCATGAGACGAGTTCTCAGCTAAAAGAAAGATACATATTCATAAATTTCAGGCACGACGCAGAATATATTTTAAGGGAATAAAATACTATATATATCAATAATCCAAAAACTAATGTGAGTGCATCTGTCTCTCTTTTTGGACCCCAATAAATGCAAAATATGTATCAAACATACTTATCCTATTTCTTCCAAATTACAACCTATAGGGTAAATCAAATCTAACCTAATAAGAGAATCATTAGTTTCTGAATGAAGATTATTTGACTGTCACTCAATCACATTGACTCAAAAAAAATTCTGGGCAAATGGTCCTATTTTCTTAATCAAAATCATTTGGCTGAAATTGACTTCAGAAAGACCAAATCTTGCACTAAATTCTAACTTAAATTTTGGTTAAACAGGTGTAACTCCAATCAGTAGATCATAATGTCGAATGCATATCATATGAGGTGACTATAGTTGTATTCACACTGACCAATTTTCATTCATCAGCTTATCTTTTGGGTAAACAACTGCAAACGGAATCAAAATAACCTAACTTCCTGAAATGAAAGACATTTAACTATAGATGACTTCAGTCTCATAATTTGCTTCACTTTTTTTAACTTATTTTCTGGGAATACACGTATTAGCTCCAATCATCCAAAAAACAAGAGAAAGAAGAACCAGATTGTTTCTAAATGAAAATCATTTGACCATCATTGACTACACAATAACCCAAAGTTGACTCTAATCCAATCCCAATAAAGGTCCCATTTTTCTCAAATAGTACTAATTTGACTATAGAACGCTTTGTTATGCTTTCACTTCCATTACTTCTTTGAGGGTATCAGATACCACCTCTCTAACTCTGAGGTAGGAGAAAGGTCCATATTGTTTCTAAATGAAAACCATTTGACCATCATTGACTACACAATGACCCGAAATTGACTCTAATGCAATCCCAAAAAGGTCCTATTTTTCTCAAATAGCACTAATTTGACTATAGAACGTTTTGTTATGCTTTCACTTCCATTACTTCTTTGAGGATCTATCAGAAACCGCCTCTCTACCTCTGAGTCTACCCTCCCCAAACCCCACTTTGTAGGACTACACCGGGTATGTTGTTGTTTTACTAATTTGACTACAATTGACATTTCAGTGACCCAACAATTCCTTCTCTATTCTAACTTTATCATCTGGTTAAAACAACTCACAACTCAATTACAAAAAATCCAGAACTTCTTAACAAATAAACCATAATTTTCCTTCTATTTTCCCTCCTATCTATTGATTAAAACTTGTATCACTCCAACAAAACATAATTTTTCTCAAGTCAAGCTTATTATTCTTTGATAATTCTAAGTTAACACATATCAAAAAGTCCCAATTTTTTTCCATTTTGACCATCATAAACATAAAAAATAAAAAAAACAAAAAAAAAACAAGAAAACACAAAATTGAAAGAAAAGTTAAAAACTTTACCGTATTTGAAGTACCGATACGTGGACGTTCAAATGCAGAAAGTGAAGCCGACATTGTTGTAAAGGGGTTCAAGAAAAGGAACCCAACATTGCAGAATATGACAAGAGAAATAGTACCAAGAACTGAGTTCAACTCGAATCGAGAGTATAACTCAGTTTCAACTCAGTAATGGAGAATCTAATAGGAGATCTAAAAGGGGTAATAATCTGCTGTTTTTTAATGAAAGAAGAAGAAGAAGAAAGAAGAACCAAAGAAAAACAGAACAACAGAGAGAGATTTGTGTGTTGTTGTGTCTGTCTATTTTTGTTTTGTTGTTCTGATATTTGGGGGTGGGGTGGGGTGGGGTGGGGTGGAGTAGATTACAATAGTGGTAAAGTTTTATCATTAATTAACTTTATACACACTGTTTGATTGATGGATTCTTTACATAAAAAAAATTATAAGTTATCCAATCTTTATTGAAATCATCAATTTGAATTTCAAATTAGATAAGTAAATCATTTTTACACTCTTTTTGTTTCAATTTATGTGACACATTTTATTTTTTTAAATCGAACAGTTTAAGTTTGATTCGAAATTTACACATTTTGAAATGAAATTTATATATTTGTAAACTACATACAAAGTACTATAAGTTACAATAATTGACAAACTAAAATATTTAAAAGATATATGAAAAATTTACGGTCAAAGATATACTTGTTTGAATTTCGAAATTCAAAATGTGTCACATAAATTCGGACAGAGAGAGTATTTTTTTATCATTATTTAGGCGGATTTCATCGCCTGCCATTTAAAGTTGGCATCAATTTTCACTTAAATATTTTAACTAGGCTTTGTTCATTTTTAACATCTTATGTCCAATTCCGCTATGTTATTTTAATTATTTTTTTTGCTGATGTGGTAAAGTGTGTGTCACAGTCGCTAATGACGCGTAAGAGACTTTTTTAGCTATTTTATTTTATTTAGTTTTCCTTCTTCTTCTCTATTTTTCAGCCACTACTGCTCCAATTGTTTTTCCAAATTTCTTGCTTTCAGTGGTTCTCGTGTGTATAATATAATCACTTGAATTTTCACGCATTCATTATAAATTTTCAAATTTCACATTCGCACTTGTAAACACCAAATCAAATTTCAAATGACATAAAAAAGATTATATATCATTTATTCACTGATATATATATATATACTAGTTTTTTGACACGTGCGTTGCACGTGATTATCAATATGGAAATTTAAGCGAAGATTTGAATAATAAGTTTTGCACAAAATAATATTGCAGATTCTTTTGTGAATGTTCAATGTGGATCATCATATATACCTCTTATTCACACGAACCTATGAAAATGGTCAATGAAAAATTTTATTAGTTAGATGCAATAATGTTTATATTTATTTCAATTTGATGAGGTTCAATCATGTAATTAGTCGTATCTCACTAATATTACCTTATAGACGATATTTGTTGTGTATTTTTCTTATCATCTAACCAGATATGTTTTGCACGTGTATTCCACTTAATTTGTTTAGATGTCATATGAATATGTGGAGAACAACTACATTTTATTTTTTAAAACTATTTTTGTACATTAATTTTGATTTTATAAGTTATAACATAATAGATGACGTTCTTTTTGTTGGCTCTCATATTTGACTTCTCGATTGACTGTGTACATAAATCAAAGATAGTTATCAGACTGTCCATAGTTCACTGAGAAAAGTTTCCTTTTTTTTAACGAAAAAACTAAAAATTAAAATTAAAGAATATATTATATCTGTGAAATCATATATATAATCACTTGTTTATCTTATACCCAACAAAGATATAGTTCATATACTTGTAAGCAATTTTCAATTTATTCAACGACGCATGATTTGTTCAAGGAAAAATAACAACACTGTGTTATCACATATATAGGGGCGGTATAGGAATATGAAAAATTATTGGTCAAAAGTTAATATTAGGAAAGATGAAAGATAGAATAATTAATGTAATAACTATGAGAATTCATAATATTATAACTAAAGAGTGTAAAAGAATGTGAATAACATTTGCAATAATTTGTTATAACTAAGAGAATTTATAATGTTATAACTAAAGAATTAATGTGCAATACATGAATTTCTAATAAATTTTTTACTTACATAAATAAATAGGACTTTTAATTAATAATGTTATAACTAAAGAATTAATGTGCAATGCATGAATTTCTAATAAATTTTTTACTTACATAAATAAATAGGACTTTTAATTAATGTTACTATTTTTTTGTAGGTATTAGATTTTAATTTAGTGTAGGGACTACATATGTATATGTATATGTATATGTATATGTATATGTATATGTATATGTATATATATATATATATATATGTGTGTGTGTGTGTGTGTTTGCATTAATAAAAATATATATCTCATAAAAATTAGCTGTTAAATAAATAATAAAAATTAAACTAATACAGACTTCAACTACCGTTATTAGAAGTCATATGAACTTTTCTTCGTCGAAAATGTTGAAATATTAAGAAATGGTAAATTAGTAAAACAAAAGGGCAATGTTACAGAGTAATAATTGTTTTGAAGCAAAGTTCCTAACAATCTAAATCACATAACTAGCATTGATAAATAAAGTCATTCTTTTGTCTTGAGCATCAAAAAAACAAATCGTGACAATTCTCTAACTCTTGAGAAATTTAATAATTTTGGAAAAAGATATTCAGAAACATATATCTACATCACAAGAGAAATTGTTAACAAAAACAAATGAATTTATACTACAATAAAAATTAAACCAATACAAACTTCAACTGGCGTTATTACAAGTCATATGAACTTTTCTTCGTTGAAAATACTGAAATATTAAGAAATAGTAAACCAGTAAAACAAAAGGGCAAGGTTTATATAGTAATAAATATTTTGAAGCAAACTTCTTGACAGTCTAAATCACATAAGTAGCATTGATAAATAAAGTCATTATTTTATCTTGGGCATCAAAAAACAAATCGTGACAATTCTCTAATTCTTGAGAAGTTTAATAATTTTGGAAAAATATATTCAGAAGCATATATCTACATCACAAGAGAAATGGTTAACAAAAACAAATGAATTTAGACTACAGTAAAAATTAAACTAATACAAATTTCAAATCGCATTATTACAAGTCATATAAACTTTTCTTCGTCGAAAATACTTAAATATTAAGAAATAGTAAATCATTAAAATAAAAGGGCAATGTTTATATAGTAATAACTATTTTGAAGGAAACTTTCTGACAATCTAAATCACATAAGTAGCACTGATAAATAAAGTCATTCTTTTGTATTGAACATCAAAAAACAAATCGTGACAATTCTCTAACTCTTGAAAAGCTTAATAATTTTTGAAAAAGTTATTCAGAAGCATATATCTACATCACAAGAGAAATTATTGATAAAAACAAATGAATTTAGACTACATCATGTTAACTTCATATATTGGAACATTACGTACTAATGTATATACTAAGCAAAAAAATAATTATTATATCATCAGAGTTATTTTCCTCAAGTACTCGAGGTTAAAGAATATACTCTCTTAGGATAGAACAATTTACTTCATCAGAATAGTGGTACCTCATATTCCGCTACACTTCGAACTCACTCAACGACAATAAATCACACGAATTTTTTTAAAATGCAAGAAGAAGAAGAGTAGAAGATTAAAAAAAAATTGTGGTTGAAAAATTAGAGGAAACCCCTCTATTTATAGCCAACAAAGGGTAGCATGAACAAATATTTTTTGTGGCTTATCTGAAAAGTCATGACATTTCCAAGAAGTCACAACTTATTGAAAAAATCACAACTCTTTGGAAAAATCACAACCCTCTGAAAAAAGTCACAACTTATAAGAAAAGTCACAACTCATCGAAAAAGTCATAACCTAAGTTAGAGATATTATAATAATTTAACATTCAAGTTAGGAGTTCATGTTTTTAAGGTAATATATATATATATATAAATAATGATTTAAGAGATTTTTTTTTTTAAATATCAGTAATTAATTAACAACGAAAGAGGAAAAAATTACAGTTTTCTTATGTGCAGAGGATTCAGAATACGTGAAGGAGAAATACAATGGTTACTTCAAAATTTTCTTGAGAATACTGGCGGAGGCAGAAAAAATGCGGGAAATTTTTGACTTATTGATGAGATCGAAGAATTCGCTAGATTTGTGATCACCAGAAATTGCAATGACGGGCATGATAATGATTTGTGAGTTTGTAAGTTACTGAATCTGCTAAAAAAAAAATCTATGAAGATGGCTCTAAAATGATTTGGAGAATTTCTGTCTTTCTCTACGGATGGGATGTATAATGATATGGCTCATTGACATAATATAATTGGTCATTTTGATCCATGTGACACACTTGGTTAACATGTGTTTAAAATTATGAAAAAATGTCAAAATGACATAACGGGGTCAGACATGAGGTATTATTACCTTATAAAAAGGGAGTTCGATTGTCAAAGAATGCAGCAAGTCAACATATCTGTTTTGGCAATTTGAAGGTATTTCCGTAAATTAATATAACACAGCTAAGGGGCTAAACTGATCCATTTAATAATACCAGGTTTGCTAATGAATCCCTTGATTTATTTGAAAAATAAGTAGGACCCCCTTTCTCTAGCTTATTAGGGGCCCACCAAGGAGTTCCATTAACATAGTGGTATCAATACCTTTTCCATGTTCTTCTTGAAATCACAGAAATTGAATTACCAAATGTAGTATTTATCAGTTCCACTTTTAGGCAAATTTCAGAGAATGTTTGCTCCAACTGATTAATAGTTACTTTTCTTAAAATTCTCGATCAGCTAAAGAATAACTTCGTTGATTTTGTTTTCTTTATCATTTTATTTGCATAAATCAAAGACGAGAACTTGAAAGTAAATTCCTTTTTATTTCTTTTTCGGCTGAAGAATAACTTTGATTATTTAGGAGTCTATTGGGCAATGGTCACCTAATGGACGCAAAAACGACAACAACAACTGCACTACAACAAGTTGATCCATAACTTTCCACCAAACTCCATCACCATATGAATGGAGTTGGTGATCATATTCTTGAAGAAGTGGTTTACTCCAATAAAAAAAGACGGAGTTGTGAGATAAGATATTTCACTCCAATAAGGATTACGTATATGAAGTGTGAAAGCCGTTCTAGCAATACATCCAAAAATCATCATATCATGAGTTTCTAGAGCACATTCTTATGAAAAATTCTATATGGATGTTGATGTATTGAACCAATTTGCAGCCAACAATATGTGTAAGGGTTGTTTCATGGTTAAGTCTTACGCCCGAGTTCACAATCTAATAGACAGAGTGACGAAACACAACTAAGCATGGGACTCATCGAACAATAATGGTGATATCTCTTACTCAATGTGATTATCAAGGAGAATCAAGAGTGTGATAAACTAGTCTCTAATATGGCCATCAATATTGTTCTTCTGATCAATAAGTTTGTAATCAAAGATGTCCAGGTTGTGTCACATATAAATTATGTTCAGTAAACGATATAGTAAGGCTCTTCCAATATAGTTTGAGAAATCTAATTATATAATTAACGCTCAAGGTCGATATCAACATTAGAATTACCAGGAGCATCTTATCAAAACTAGTAGAGACCACAACCGCAAGATCAAGGTAACCAAGAGGTTAGGTACAAAGCCCAAGATAATCAGAAGTAACACAACTTGAACAACAACAATTTTGAAAACAAGAGTGTTAATTTGTATGTACCTCTATGAAGGTATACATCTAACTCATACAAAACAATCCTTCTCATGAGTAGAACAATTCTAATTTGAAAGGTATGCTTTAAAAAAGTTTTGTAGAACCAAAAAACAATAGATACTATAATTCACAACATGTCAAAATGGTAAGTTTCCATACTGACTTTATCCAAAAGCTTGAATTGCATATAAGACATATCTCCAAAGAACAAAAACTACCTAAAAATGATATCTTCCAAGCAACATCATTGATAAGCAGTTGAAGTGTGACAATTATAGTTAGGAGCAACAAGTTATTTCCAGAGAAGATAGAGGAGGCTAAAGTTGTTGTGGGAGTTGTAATTGCTTAGGAGAGAGCTTTTATTTCGACATATGTTCAAAAGGGTGATAATTTCAAATCAAGGAGGAAGTTGTAGAGGTGTCAAAACCTCTAGCGCTCATGTAATGATCCTAAAGTTTCATCTGAAATTTTTTAACAAATTATCATTTTACTTCTTCTGATAGAGGGTCTGAGTCATGTTTGATCAGTCTACGAAGTTGATTTTGAAATTTGATTGAAAAGTTGTGACTTTTAAAAGTTTTTGAGTTTTTGGAAGTTTAAAATTGTTAAAAGTAATTTTTGATAACAGCTGGAGTTTCGAGTCTCGAAATGAGATTCTCTCAGTTTCATCAGCTCTGAAATGCGGTATTTGATCTGGTAGTGTTGTCATTTTCTATTTCGGAGTTGTTTCGTAAATTTGAGCCCTTGAGTTGAAAGTTTAAGTGTATTTAGATTATGAGTTGACTTTGGTCAATATTTAGAGTCCAAACGCTCGGATCAGATTTTTCGACAATTCCATTGGATTTGGGGGATGATGTTAGGCCTAGGTGAAGCTTTGGTTGAATTTTTAGAGGTTCCGAAAGCAGTTTGATATTTTCAAGTGAAAGTTAGTTTATTGTGACTTTCACGGGTTTTGGGTCAAGGAGACATCATATTTGTGTTTCGATGATTCCATTGAGTCCGGAACATTGGATTTAGTATGTATCATATTTGATTGGTGAACGAAATTCCGAACGAATCATGAGGGTCCATTTGGTGTTTTGTTTTTGAGTGTTGTGTTGTTGGTGCCTAACTCTTCGTGTTTGCGAAGATAGTGACTGCGTTCGCGAAGGGTAATGTTTGAGTACCTCCGCGTTCGCGGAGGTTCGACCGCACGCGAAGGGTCGGAGTGTTGACCTCCGCGTTCGCATAGGGTTGGGGACTTTAATCTTCGTGTTCGCAGGAGAGGGTCCGCGTTCGCAAAGGATTAGTGAGGGTCGACCTCCGTGTTTACGGACAAGGTCTGCATTCACAGAGAGTAAATGATTGGCAGTGTAATGAAATTTTAAAATCAGAATTTCTTCTCTATTTTACCATTTTTTTTTAGCTTTGGGAACTCTTGGGATGCAATTTCAAGAGCGTTTTCTGAGATAAATCATTTGGGACCCTAAATCTTTATTTCCATTTATCCTTTATGATTTTAAACATCAAATTCATGTTTTGGAATGACAAAGTTTGGAGATTGTACAAGAACTCAAGACTTTGAGAAAATGGTGATTAAATATTGGTTTTAACTCATTTTTTTATGTGATTTTCACTAGATTATTGGGTTTCAAAATATTTTGGGTAACATGATTTTATAAAAAATTTCAGATTCAATCCTAGTTTTGAAAATGAATTTTTGGGCCAATTTGACCTTGGTTTTCAAAATCATTGATATGGATGTTGTTGGTTTCAAATTCTTATTGTGATTCCATATTTTTTTAGATTGTGTTTATTTGGAAACCCAATGAAACGGGAAAACTTAAGTGACAGGTTGATTGATTGTTTTCTTGAGGCAAGTAGACCTCTTGACCCTTTGTTAAACCTATAGAATCTTGTATTTCTTATTGTGTGTGTTGGAGAGTAACGAGAATTGGTGAAGGGTTTGATATTTGTGGTCACTTGTTCATGTTGAATGAATCTAACGATAAAAAGGGAAAAATAAAAAGGTAACTTGATGGTAATTGATGTGCGATATGTTATGGATGATTTGAACAATTATATTAATTCATAATTGATGGTGTATCAAGATTGTGTTGATATGATTTGTGTATTGATATGAAAATTGTCATCTTCTTATTAATTGAGTGAACATGCCTATTTGCATTGATTCCGATACACTATGATGAGATCTGTTTTAATGACTATGCCGAAGGGAAATGTTTCCAGCGATTGATGATATGCCGAAGGAAAATGATTTTGCCGATTGATGATTATGCCAAAGGAAAATGGTACCGGCGGATACATGAACCTTGTGAGTCCTCCATGTATCCCGACCTGAGTCTTAGAGGGTGTATATCGTCAGGATAAGCATGCATTACTATATTTGACATTGCACTTCATTGCATTACACATCATTACCATTTTGTGATCTTTGTGAGTGCTTCGTTATGGACATTATGGTTGATGAATATGAAAAACTGCATTGGTGAGAGATATATGTTGAGATGTTGTCAAATGTGTTGTGTGCTATATATATTGTAAACTGTTAGGTTGTGCTGATTTGATTTTGTGCAGGTTGTAGTTTGTGGAGGTTCGGTTGGAGTGTTGGGAGTTCATGTGTTCTGTATTGCTTTACTTAGAGTTAGTTGGTTGCTTGTTGAGTACCATTGTTGTGTAGGTTACGAATCCGGATCAACGTGATTACTCATTCTTTTACGTTCGAGGCCTATTGTTGGGAGTTTGTGAGGTAGTTGATTGTCATCTCAGCGGACACCTCTTACTTTTTTATTATGTTCTTGTTCTGTTCTAGAAACAAAGACATTCAGACTTGTATTTCTTTTGAATCTATTGTAATACTTAGAGGCTTATACACGTGACATAAGGTCTTGAGGCCATTTATAAGTTATATTATGTTTCCGCATGTTTGAGTTATACTTAAGGGCCGGTTGGTTTGAATACAAGTTATGCTGGGAGTAGTTTTTATTGCTTGTTTGGTTTGTCATATTCAAACTTATATTCATTACAAAATTTTAAAGAATAAGTTGTATGCTTACAAAAATACCCTCCACCTTATTTAGTTTTTTTTTTTTTTACATTTTCTTTGCAAGCTTAGTTATTCATTCTTAAAAATAAATTTTTCATAGCTTAAATATTTTTGTGTGTGCGTTTCCATGATTGTGCCATGTATTTTTAATCTTTAAACTTTCATCTTATTTAACTTAAAAATAAAACTTCCATCTTGTTTGACTTAAAAATATAATTTCCATCTTATTTAGCTTAAAAATAAAACTTTCATCTTATTTAGCTTAAAAATAAAACTTCCATCTTATTTAGCTTAAAAATAAAACTTCTATTTAAGTTTATCAAAGTAAAAGAAATTTTATTATTAAAGTTATCTACATTTTAATTGATACATAGAATATAATATATTCATAAATAAAAATCGTATTTATAAAATGTAATCTTTTAATAGAAAAATATATTATCATAAAAACAACGATTAATTAAGGTTGTGAATGTTCATGAATGTAAAAGTGGTGTATAGAAGAGAGTTTAAGGAAGTATTTTTGTTATTTTACCTACTTTATCCCAGGATAAGTTATTCTGGGATTACTAATCTATCTGTAGGAAGGATAACTTATCCAATTACCATTTATTAATCATGAAATAAGTTATCTCATCCCGTCACCAAACAAGGGATTAAGAAACACTAAAATTTTATTTCATGATAACTTTCTCTTATCCATCACATCAAATGATCCCTTAGTTCCTTATTCTGGTTAAACTTCTGCATTTACCTTAACATTTTGAGGTTTAGACTAACTTGTCTTAGTGGAATAAGACATGTGTCGTCACATTTGGTTTTTGGGTCGTGACAGCCCCTGCCATAGTCGGTTTCTCCATTCCCACGGAGATTTGATGAAAAGAGCAAAGAAAGTTCTAGTAAAAAAATATATTGATGTTCTAAAGTAGTAAAGGTGACTCATCATGATAGTTCAATTATTTATGCAAATGGGGTTAAGAAGAAAGAAGATGCAGAAGCAATATTTACAATTCCTTGCATAGTTAGCCATCATGATTTTGCTAGAGTATTATGTGATAACGGGATCTAGCATTAACTTGATGCCACTAGATATCTACAAGCAAGCCTAGGCCTATCAGTATGTAATAACAAATGGCTAACAAATTGGTGAAGAGACTCATAGAGGTAGTTGATGATGTGCTGGGATAGGTAAGAAAGTTTACTTTGCCAGCAGATTTTGTCATCCTGGATTGTGCCACAGACTTGGGAGACTCTTTCTGGCAATGAAGCTTTCAAAGAAGAATAAAATCAAGTTCTGAGTCAGGGGTGATAAGGTGGATCAACACACTAAAAGAAGTGGAAGAAGGTCATGACAACAAGCCACAACTTTCAGAGGTACGATATGAGTATATGAGTCAATCTGACAAAGATTCAATGATCATAGCAGCAGATAAGAATGCTACTGAACCTACTTCCAAAATACAAAGATGAATTGAGTAAGAGCGATTGTAAGAACATGAGTACTTCAATAATACATTAATACTCTTTTGAAAGTGCTAACGAAAAAGAACATACCATGATCAAGCTGTTTATGAGGCCATGCCAGATAACATGCTGTGATTTAGGAGATACTTTTACTGTTTGCCACAAGCAAATTTTCAAATGTATATTGATAAGTTAGAATATTAATGCATTTACTTCCAACTTTATAACTCAAACACCACAAGAAACAATTGCAAGTGAAAGTTACATCAGTGTAATGCAACTACAGAATATTGCCTCCATGATGAAACAAGAAAAATTCCAGCATAAGTCAGCCATCGGTTAAGTTCTCTTGAATAGTAAAGATCACTTCTATAGACACAAAAACTTGTGTGTCATAATTTAGCTCAAAAAGACCTCAGATCACCTATTACACTTTTAAAGACATTACACAACAGATTTTTACAAAAAGAATACTAGCTTTATAGTTTAGTCCACAAGTACGATAGAGGGAGAAGAGAAATATCTATGAAGAACAGAACTACTCTAGTATGACACCACTTCTATTTAACTTGTTTAAATCATATATTTGGTCTAAAGATAATCCATCTTGAAGCCTTCTGGGAACTATTGACCATGCGCTGTGCTTCGGAAAATGAGCAAAGTATAAATATAGGTAAATACACAAGTCAAGTTTGACTCATTCTCACTCTGTCTCCCATCCAGGGATATTAGCAGTAGCTTCATTAACCATCTTCACTAATCTTACCTGCAAAAAGGGGGGTAAGCAACATGAGCAGTGATAAAAACAAGTCTGGTTCCTTGCAGATACTGACACTTTTCCTCCCCACTTGTATGTGTGCAGTTAACATGCATGTCTGCTTGCATCAGTCATTATGATGAGTTTTAATCGCCTAAATGTTCACACATATGCCCACTGGTTAAGGACAAATTATGCGCTTTGGGTTAAAACAGGTTATGAGGAAAGACAGATCTGTCACGCTCTAACCGAGGCAGACACGTTACCATGTCTCTCCATTTAAGCTCACCGCAGATCAATATTATACCAAATAAGAAAATAAAAGAAATGCTAGAAGTTCTCTATTGTTTCTAGTAGCAGCAGATAAATCTCTAATAGGACTAAGAGTCTGTTTGGATTGGCATATTTTGAGTGCTTTTAAGCACTTTTGGATTGTTCAAGTATGTGAAAAATATTGGAGAAGAATATTATTGCATTGTGTATCTACATTATTAAATACAGACTCTATTTATAGACACTAAAATGCAATCCTTGACCAAGTAGGAAACTATATATTATTCCTATTAGTATTACTATTCATATTCCTATTTCTATTTTAAGTAGGATTGTATATACATATTCCTATTCTAACACTCCCCCTCAAGCTGGTGCAAATAACTCATATGTACCTAACTTGTTACAAATGTAATTAATATGAGAGGGCAGATGAGGTGCTTGGTGAGATATCTACCAGTTGATCACTCGACTTCACAAAATTGATAGTCAATCTCAATATGCTTAGTCTTCTCATGCAATACTAGTTTTGATGCAAAATGTCAATAATACATAAAGTGATTAATTCCTAAATTACAGTGTTGAACTTCCCAAACCAAGCTTCAAAAGATTGTTTCGGACCATAGAGTGACTTACACAATTGACATACAAGGCTACTAAACTCCCCTGAGCAACAAAATTAGGTGGTTGCTCCATATAGACTTCTTCACAGTACACAGTCGTCAAAAAGTGCTCAAAATCAGGTATGAATATATGGATCATCTTGGAATCAATAGATAAGTCGATATTATATGGGTAGAGTCGGATTGACGACATGACCCTACTGAAAAAGAGAAATTATATGGGTAGGGTCGGAATGATGGCATGACCCTACACAAATAAGAAAGTAGTGACCGGAAAAATGATGCTACACAAATCAGATATAAAAAGTAATCACCGAAGAGATGACATGGTGCTACACAAATTGGATATGAGAAAGTAGTCACCGGAATAATGACACGGTGCTACACAAATTAAATATGAAAAAGTAGTCACCAGAAAGATGTCACGGTGCTACACAAATTAACTATGAAAAGTAATCACTAAAAAGATGGCATGGTGCTAAAGATGGCATGGTGCTACAAAATTAGATATAAAAAAGTAGTCATCGGAATGATGGCACGGTGCTACACAAATTAAATTTGAGAAAATAGACACCCGAAAGATATACGGTGACCCAACTTTTGCTAACATAATCGTTGGCCAGACGGGCGGTATAAATGGGTAATGCCACCCGCCAGCAGCGGAAGCTCTTTGATTCTCTACCAAGATCGTAGAGGTTCTGATACCATGTGAGAAATATTGGAGGAGAATATTATTTAATTGCATATCTACATTATTACATAGAGACCCTATTTATAGACACTAATATACAATCCTTGACCAAGTAGGAAATGATATACTATTCCTATTCTTATTACTATTCTTATTTCCATTTTAAAATAGGATTGTATATACCTATTCCTATTCTAACAGAGTAGATTAAAAAATGCTTATAATGCACCTAAGAGAGTGGCCTAGTGGTCAATGAAACATTTAAGCCATGAGGCTCAGGTTCAAATCCCAGTGGAGACAAAAACACTAGGTGATTCTTCATATCTATCCTAGCTTTGGTAGATAGAGTTACCTGGTACCTGTTGTTGGTGGGAGGTGGCAGGAGCCCCGTGGATAAGTCGAGGTACGCGAAAGCAAGCACCGACACCACAATCATCAGGAAAAAAAAAAGTGCTTATAAGCACTTGGTTTTAGGCTAAAATGATAAAAATAAGTCAAAGCCATATGTTAGAATAAGTCAAAAATCCAAACAAGCTCTAGACTCTTTAGGAAATATAGGACCTCAAATAAAAACTATGCATAATTTTGGTAATGGCAATAGGATTTTGTCTTTTCCTTTTCCTTCTAGAAAAGCCATATTTACCCGTGTCATCATATTAGATGGACTATTGTTTCTAGTAAGCCCTGATCTACTGAACTAAGGTGATTCTCATGTCCATCTATTCCCATTAGTTCATCCTACAGGTTTCATCTTGAGAAAAATGTCAAAATAGTTGTTGCTTGAGGCTCTATAGTGGCAAACTTTTATGATAAAAGAAAGATAAACAGCAATAACCAATGAGGTAAAATGAAGCTATGAAGCAAAGGGAAGCCATAACATACGCTAGTACCTTTTGGCCACGTCAAGAAAGGGAAGTCAATCTGATAAAAGTATGCAAAGCAAATGCAATGGGACAATACCAAAACTACAGATAGCCTCTGTTGTTTACACAACATATAAATCTCAGCAATCTCAATTCTAAAGTTAGCAGTACAAATTTGAATGATTTCCCAGGTACTTTTTATGAAGTTAATAGTTCTACAGCATACCACAAAGCTGTAAACAGAGGTTTAAACGTACCACACTTTCAGGAACCCCTGGAGGGGGTAAACTAAGATTTTTTGGTGGAGGGCCTCGTAGATAAGATCTTTTGTCAAATCTCCATTCACCAATCTTTCCATATGTCAACTCTCCCTGTTTAATCATCAAAAGGATTCAATGAACGGAACAATGTTTGTTACAGATTAGGCCGAAAATTCCATGTTTGCAAGAACAGAATCTGCAAGTGTTTATTTTACCTTCATATTATAATCACATCCATAGGTATAATGAATAATAAACTTCTTTCCTACTTCCAGATCCCAAGGTGGCTGAAAATGACCGGCGTTTGTTAGCTAGGGACTAGTCAAGCATAACATAATGAAGAAAAAGATATTTTCATTTAGCTCTTGTAGACCTGTAGCATGAAGTCCTTTCGAAGAATGTGCCGTACACCATGTAAAGCAGATGCCACCGCATAGCCATACCTGGAACAAGGAAATACAAATCAAAATTTAGACTTCATAAGACAAACATAACATCAACTCCGAGCAACAACCGAAATGAGAAACAAAAACATCACACACATTTCCAGAACCCAGCCAAAAGCCTTGTCGGTTTCTGGATCATCTTTCATCCTCAAAGAAACATTCATCCATGTAGGAGCAATTTTCTCCAAAATGGACTGCAATATCAGAAAAACAACAAAGAACACCAAAAATGATTACATGAACCAGAGAAATGACCAGCCCCAAAACCAGACATAATAATGAGATCAGACAGCATTTTCATCACATAGCATATTACAGCTAACCTTTTTAATTATTACAGGAGAATTTCCAATTGGATCAACATTAGTCACTGGGCCTAGCTCCTCTGGATAGTATTTTCGTATAACTTCCTCATGTTCAGCTGGTTTTATGTAGAAAAAGGGAAATGCGGCTGGGAGATCTCCACGAGCCAAGTTTGGTAAGGGATTTGCAAATACATGGTCGGGCTCTGCCATTAGAATGTATCTGCATCAGTCATATCATATTGTACCGTTCAGACTATATGCATACAAGAAAAAATAGTATACATTATCCAGCGTAGTGACTTACTCTTCTTCAATTGTTGCCTTTTCAAGCCACTGAACAAAAGCCCATGGTCTGTTAAGAACAATATAACCCTGAAGATAAAATGGAAAAGTTTTCAGAAAAGTTAGGATGAGAAAACATTTTGCTGGTGAAGCAACTTGAGTAATTAAGCTCAGAGAACCAAAGCTTTCGCAGAAATAAAAGATATTGTCAGAACAACTCAATTTCGGTAAACTACTCGAGGCTCCCCATGATTTCAAATAGCAGATGACCATTCGTTGATTCATTTGTAAACCGTTGAAGGAGAAAAAAATCAAATCATTTTCCTGTTCTAAACTTTGAGCTTCTGAAGAAATCACTCAAGTTTCCCTCTGACAAATATTTCCTTGAACAAAGGAAAAAAATTTGAACAGGTCACAGCCATATCACCACCTAAAGTTATTGTAAAGATATGACACCTGGGCCTAACTCAACCCCAAAAGCTAGCTCATGAGGGGAGGATTGCCCAAGTCCATATAAGGAGACCACCAGTCCACTCCCCAACCAATGTGGGACTTTTACCCACTCTAACACCCCCCCTCACGCCCAGGCCTGACTGGAGCGTGGACCGGGAGCCCAAGCGGGGATGGACCTGGCTCTTATACCATGTAAAGATATGACACCTGGGCCTAACTCAACCCCAAAAGCTAGCTCATGAGGGGAGGATTGCCCAAGTCCATATAAGAAGACCACCAATCCATTGCCCAACCAATGTGGGACTTCTACCCACTCTAACAGTTATCTAAAAGTTCATACATAGTTTGAGCCCCAGGCCAGAAGATATGAAAGACCTAAACTGAGCAGATGGGAAACTAAACTATCTTGGCATGCACTAGCAGAAATTGAAGAGCCAAACTATTGGAAAGAGTTTGAGCCAATTTCATCTTGGCTAGTCTATAGCAGGAAAATTTGTAATGGCCAACTCTAACTGACATAGCCATCTTTTTTACTTGCTTATTTTCTCTTCCTTCCCACCAAGAATCTTTCCCCTTCTTATTTCCTTGACAAGCTCTGCCCAAAATAAAAAAATTAACTTGTCAAAAGAGACCGGATTTTTGACATATCTACATTTTCCTCTTATGTCCCGGAGAAAAGATACTATTTGCCATATCTGGAATCATCATCACCTATTCGTTTTTGAGATTCAGACATGGCAAATAGTCCGGAATCATCTTCACCTGTAAAAACAGTTTTAATTCAATAGCTTCTTTAAGCAGGATGAAGGGGAATATTAGCTTCTTCAACTGATAGTCTAAGATTTCGAAAGGATTGTACCCTAGGCTACAAAGAAGATCTCTCATATGATTTATTATATACCTATTTTGAAACTGACAAGAGTACAAGACAAGCTCCAATCCGTGCAAAACCCTCCTCACTCTCTTTTTCCTTTTGTCGTAGAAAGTACTGTTTATGTATGAAAAATAGAAAAGAAAAAAAAGAAAAAACCATATATATTTCAAGTGAAGGGTGTTGAAACATTTCAGCACCCCAGTGAAGGGGAAAGTGGATACTTTCCCTTGCAATTGACATGGGTCCAAAACCCAGCTTGTGTAATCTTTTTATATATAGCATGGAAAGATCTACTCAGAAATCAGCATCTCTGAGATAGGATCCAACTCCCCCTGATACCTCAAGGAAATAACACAAGTTTTTAGGCCCAATTGGGCTATGTTTCCATTTTTATAAACAAGTTTGTTTAGTTCCTTCAGTAAAATAATAGAAACTCTGATGTAGATTCTTTTCCCAAGCGAACTTAAAGCTTAAAGAAACATCTAAGAAGCTTTCTCACTCACTCCCTGGGTTACTTTGGTGATCATGGGTTCAGCCACCACCTTCGTTAATTGTCTAACACCCTCGACGAAAATCGGTATATGCCACTCACAAGAACATATTCCCATACACTCAGACTTTCCGTATACCAAAATTTAAGACACTCACCAATCTTCCCAAAAATTTAAAACTCAAACTATTCAACTCTACTGTTTACTTACATGAGAAACTAAAACCTCCTTCCTCAAAGCCAGAAACTAACCAATCCCAAGAAAAGGGGTAAACTTATAGTCAAATTATCAAAACCAAAGAGAGTAAACCTTTCCAAAATAACCTCAACATGAAAAAACATAAAATTCACTTCCTCAAGTCTCAAACCTTTCAATTCCAAGTTTTTCACAGAGTTCTAATTAACATTTAAAAGAGTAAAGACTGTACCCATATCATATCCTACAACAAAACACATATGAGGATACACAAATTCCACAACAACAACAACAACATACACAGTGAAAATCCCACAGGTGGTGTCTGCGGAGTATATAGTGTATGCAGAGCTTACCACTATCACGTAGAGGAAGTAAAATTCCACAACAAACAGTTTCCAATACTTCAAAAACACGCAAAACCCAAAAGAATAATTCATCCAAACCAGTATTTTTTTTATAAAAAATAAACTCACCCGATCCAATCCTTCAGGAAGAGGATCAACAACAAAAGTAGGAATCTCCTCCATCAAATTATCAGGTTTACCCGAATGCAAAACCCGAGTAAACCCACCCATTTCGGATCCATCCCTCTCCTTCATCTTCTTATACCAATAATACATAATCCTACACTGCCACTTACTGTACGGCGCATCAGTCGCCGTCAATGCCACGTGGAATTTCCGGTCACCGGATTTTACTAAATTCGATTCCTTAACCGGGTCAAACCATTCCGATCCTCCACCATTACTACTACTACCACTAGTACTAATACTAATACTGCTACTTGTCGTTGCCCTATTGTGAATTATCAATGTAACCAAATTGTATGTTGCAAAGAAGAAACCTAATGCAAGTAAGATCAGTAACAATGGCGAAACCCGACCCATATTCTTTCTGGGTATCATTTTGAGAATTTTGGAGAAGAGAAGAGAAGATGATTTTTTTCAACGCTTTTATAATTAATTAAAGTTTGAAGATTTTGTGAGTTAAATAAATAGTAAAGTTACATTATATTTTGTTTGATTTGTTGATTGTCAAAATTGGATGTCTAAGTAATATATATAGTGTTTTAGTGGATGCTAATTTTTTTTAAAATTTATTTCATTTTAAAGTGGAAAGAAAAAAAGAAAATGGATAAACTCTTTGAAAAGAGAAATTCTATTATGTGTTTTAATTATCATAATAATTTATTTTATTTTTAAAAATTTGGAATAACCCACCACCGTTACGATTTCTGTCACAGTTTCTATGTGAGCACTTTGTGCACATTAGATAAACCTCCCATCGTGAACAAATAAATTTATTTATTAACAAATTATTTATCATTTTAATTATTTAAAATAACAATTTTTGTTCAATGAATATTATTTTTTAAAGAAAATAAGAATAGGATAAGAGGAATGGGGAAATAATTATAATGTGTGAATAGAATTCTCAAGCTCAATTAATTAAGTTACTAGTAAGATTTATTTTAATAATTTTATTTATTTATTTTTAAAATAAAAAAAGAGTTAATCTAAACAAGGAAAAGAGTAGAGAAGATTATTTCAACTAGGAAAGTATATTGATTTTGTTTCATTTGTTGATTGTCAAAATGGGAGGTCTAATTAATACAGTGTAGTGGTTGCTAGTTTTGTTTTTCTTGTTTTGTCTTTTTATTTAATTTTATTTAAAGCATAAAGAAAGAAAGAAAAAGGATAAACACTTTAAAAAGAGCAATTTAACTAAAGATGTACATAATTTAATTTGAAATGATTCTTTTCTAGAAGAAATATTCGCCTCCTGACCATTTTATTTGTTATTTGAAAGTGGAAAGAAAAAAAAGAAAGAAAGAAAAAGGATAATCTCTTTTAAAAAAAAGAGCAATTTTATTATTTATTTTAATTATCATAATAATTTATTTTATTTTTGAAAATTTAGAATAACTCATAGCCGTTATGATTTCTTTCTGTCACGATTTCTATGGTGAGCACTTTGTGCACACTAAATAAATCCTCACCGTGAAAAGATAATATATTTATTAAAAGATTATTTATCATTTTAATTATTTAAAATAATAATTTTTGTTCAATGATTTTAAAAAAAAAAAAATAGGATAAAAGGAATGGAGAAATGATTACAATTAGGGGTGTTCACTCGATAAAAATCGATTCAAACCGGTTAAATAAATCGATTTTATTTGAATTTGATTTGGTTTGGTTTTAGATTTTTAAAAACCGATAGTATTTGGTTTGGTTATAGTTTTGTTCGAAAAAACTAAAAAATTATCGAACAAAACCGACAAATTATATGCATATATATTTTATTATTATACATACATAATATATTATTTTTATAAACAATTTAAAGATCTCGTATATGTTTTCATCAAAATTTATTTATAATTTACTTATGAAAGTAAAAATGTCCAAGGTAAGAACATTTATCTTGTTGGTTTCATGTATATGAGTGTTTATGATAATTCTTTGTGGGATTGATTGTCTCTTCCCTCTAGGACAAAATAGTGAATTTTGAAGTTTTATTCGTAGTAAATTAAGTGATCGAGAGTTCTACAATATTAGTCATTATAACTATTTTTTCATTTTGAATGGATTGTTGTCACTTTTTTCATCTTTTAAATTGTTTCTTTAATTTTTGTGTATGGCTGATAACTGAATAACTGAACTAAATCGAACCAAACCGAAATCGATAACAACTAAACTAATAAATGTATATTATTTGATTTGGTTTGGTTTTGATAATTTTAAAATCGATTAAGTTGGTTTGATTTTGATTTTGACCAACAACCGACCCAAACCGACCCGCGAACACCCCTGATTACAATGTGTGATAAAAAAATTCACGTGAAAGTGTAGATAATCAATTAACTAAATTACTAATAAAAATTTTAATTATTCTTATTTTATATTTTAAAAAAAAAAAAAAGTTAATCTAAGCAACCACACTAACGAAAGAAGAGAAGAGAAGATTTTTTCAACTAGGAAAGTATATTGATTTTGTTCGATTTGTTGATTGTCAAAATGGGAGGTCTAATTAATATATAGTGTAGTGCTTGCTAGTTTTGTTTTTCTTGTTTTGTCTCTTTATTTAATTTTATTTAAAGCATAAAGAAAGAAAGAAAAAGGATGAACTCTTTAAAAAGAGCAATTTAACTAAAGATGTACATAATTTAATTTGAGACGATTCTTTTCTAGAAAAGAAAAAATTGTCTATTTTGATTATCACATTTTTATTTATTATTTTAATTATTTAAAATAATATTTTTGTTCAATAAATATTCTTTCTTAAAAGAAAAATAAAAATAGGAAAAGGACAAATTGGAAATAATTACAATGTGTGAATAGAACACTCACGAGTCACGTGAGAGTGTAGATAGTCATTTAAAAAAAAATTAAAAGTGAGCGTAGATAGTCAATCAACTAAGCAATCACAATAATATTATAAAGTGTATATGTTTGTGTTCTTCACTTAATTTTTTTATACTAATTAGTCAATGTTTACTTTCAAAAATAATTATTACTAAAATCAAAATAAAATGAGTATACTCAAATTATATTTTGATTTTTTAAAATTAACAATTATTTTACGTAAAAATAATAAGTAAAGTGGCTAGGAGGAGTACTAAACACGTCATGTGAACTTGCTTAATCTGTAAACTAATTTTCTTCTTATCATGTTTTGCATTTTTTCTTCTTAAATTTTCTCCATCACATAAATAAACATTATGTGTATGTTAACGTATTAAGAGAAAAAACAAAGCTTTGAAGCATTCAATATATTTAATTTAAATTCAATATCTTACTATATATTATTTTACAAATATGGAGAGTGAATGAGGGGCTAATGCCTATTTTTTTTCTTTCGCAAAGTCAAAATTTGAAGACATATTCAAAGATTAAGATGTGTATAAAATTGAATTTAAATATTTAAACATTATATTAAAATTTGAACTATATTAAGATTAATATTAATACTATATTAAGATTAATATTTGTATGTATTAAATTGATAAATATGAAATTCATATAAAATGCTAATTAACCTAACAATACAATAAATTTTTTTATAAAATTATAATGTGGTTCGCGGTGAAGATGGCTAACAAATATGATTGCAAGTACGGACTAGGTAAGATTGATGATAACATTGGTTGATGGCGATAGTTATGTATACATAGTAGTTGGTGGTGATGGTGATGATTAAGTGGTGGTTGATGATATTAGTTGGTAGTGATTATTGGTTGTGTGTAACAATTCTCAAAGTCGTTTTGTGTTTTTTATTTCTTTTCCCCGGTTTCACCCTCCACATAGCTTTGGTTAGCCGTTCATGAATTGTGGAGATGGGTGGCACGACTTTCCGAGTGGTCAAGTGTGCTTTGGAAGAGTTGGTTTGTGTTGGAAGTTTGGAACTCAAGAGGGTTCACCAAAGTTAATGTTTGGGGTTAATGAGTACAAGTTCGAGTTTTAAAGATTCCACTAAGTCTAGAGGGTGAATTGTGACTTAGTTGGATGGTTTGCAAGGGTCCCTAGGTATTCGGGAATGATTTGGACCTTTGGATAGGATTATGGAGTTCCTTAAGTTTAGAGTTGACCTCAAGCAACATTCGATCACGATAACCTCAAAATAACGATTCGACGATTTCAATAGGTTTGGAATGTGTTTTATGATCGATCACATAGGCCACACAATCATCTAGTTTGGGTACTGTATGTCTGTATCTTTGCAGGTGTTATTTAGTAACCAAAATACTCCAATTCGAACTAGATTTTTAGTTTTTTCTTATCAAAATCTCGTACTATATTTAATAATTTTGTTCATTAAAATTTAACTTAAATAAGAATAATATATTCAACGTAGCTTCACAAAAGTGAGGTATAAGTAATATAAAATGTATGCAGATCTTATCCTTATGTTACAAATAGAGAGGTTATTTCCGATAGATCTTCGGCTCAAAGAAAAACAATCCAGTCAGTCCTATAAAAAAAAGAAGTAACAAAAGCATACGAAACAACAATTAGTGACAGAACAGAAAATACAATAAAATAATTTGATAATCAAGATATAAGAAACAATAGATAGTTACAAAAATCGAAGGACAAGAAACTACATGATCAATACTATGACTATTACTATAGACAAATAGCAAAACAACACACTGCTACCTACTAACATTCTATCCTAATCCACGTCCTTCACACTCCCTTATCTAAATTCATGTCCTCGAATAAATTGAAAATAAATTATTTGACTTTTTATTTATTTATTTCAATTAAAATTTAAACTTTAAATTTCTCATAATTTTTATTCCACTAACCAATGCGTTGACATTAAATATTAATCCAATTTATGCCCACTTTATATTAGACTGGTCCTACTATGATATTTTAGAGAAGAGAATTGGAGTTTTATGCCTAATTTATGTACATCCTATTTTAGTTTGGTCGCCCTGGATACATGTTAAACTTTTTAATAACTATGTAATTTATTTTGATTTTTTATAGCAAAATCTTATTATAAAATACATATCATATATAGTAACATAATATGAGATATTGTTATAATAAAATGTTATTAAAAGAAAATAATTGTTATAAACAAGCCTGAATTTTAGTTGTAACCCATATGCACACATTATGTTAGATTATTTATTCTATATTAGACCACAAATAGAGATTAGAGTTGAATGAATCCAATAAATATCCCTTTCATTTCATTTTATATATGTAACGGTGTTTAACTTAATTCAATATTCTTAAATATCAATTTAATTTATGGATATACATAATATATTTTCACTTTCCAGTGATGAAAAATAGCACTAAAATGGAAGTAAATGTCATATAATATATCTCTTGACTCAACCGGCCTTGTAATTAAAATTAGCCTATATTTTCAGATTTTATTCTATATAGTTCATACTATATATGATTTTGAAATACCTATGGGGTAAATAATTTCTTAATTTAAGTAGAAACTGATTGAGAGTGATATTCATGTTTATCATTTCAGATTTAACCATTGTTAGGTGAATTGAAATGAAAAATTTAATACCGTAGTTTTGTTTTTTTTTTAAAGCTTGAAGACTTACAAATGTGGATTATTTTTTTTGACAAATTGATTATTTTGGGTTGTCATTTTGAAGTTATGGTTAAAATTTGAAGAGAAAATACATAAAGTTCCCCTGAACTTGGCTGCAAAACTTACTTTAACACTTTAACTTTACGGGTAATTATTTACCCCCTAATCTCTTTTCAAGTGAATTAAAATACACCATAATATTATAATACCAGTCTCACAATGGCAAGTGCATTCCACACGCGTCATGTCATTGATACACCAGGGTCACATCATTGCCACATCAGCGTCACATTAAACATTATTTAAATTTTATTTTAAATTCTTTTTTGATTCTTTTTATTTATTCACAATTTTAGAAAGTAAAAAAAATCTCAAAAATAAGAATTAATCAATGATTATAAGAAAAATAATCTCAAAAAAGAACAAATTTTCAGTTGAAAGAGATTCAAAATCTCAAAACCATTCTCACAAAAACACATTCAATTTTTAAGACACATAATCAAAACAAATAAATAATGACACCTGAAAATTTAATTTGAGATGAAAAAATTGTAGATTTTCATTAAAAAGAGCTTAGTTCATCACATTCAAACCTTGCCATAAATACTAATTTTAATTTGAAGCAAGAACAAATCGATGACTTTTCTAATTTTTCCCTGTTCATCACATTTGTCGGGTTTAACTGATAGAAAGTAAATGAGGGTTGGATGGGGGCATCTTGATGAAAGAGAAAAAATATGGAAAGTTCAACAAAGAAGAAGAAGAAAAATGTGAGGCACCGAGGTTCGAAGAGAAACAAAGAGGGTGGGAGTGGGGGTTCGAAGATGATAAATAGAATCGGAATGGGGGTTTCAAAGAAGGAGAAAGAGGTTGGGGGGGGGGGGGGTTCGAAGAAGAAGAAAGGGGTGGTGCAAGTGGTGGTCGAGGGTGGGAGGGGTGGATTGGGTGTGATGAAGATGAAGGGGTGAGAGGTGGGGCTGGGATTAGTGGTACTAAGGGCTGGGGGTGGAAGGGTATGAAGAAGATGAAGAAAAAAAAAATTATTGGCTAAAAAGAAAATAATTGAGTCCCACTTATTCTTTTTCTCTTTAATTTTTTGGTATAAACGCACTTTTACTTTTTTGACTTGCCATGTCAACGATTTGGGTGTATTTTAATTCACTTGAAAATAGATTAAGGGGGTAAATAATTACCCGTAAAGTTAAAGTGCCAAAATAAATTTTACTGTCAAGTTCAGGGGGCATTTTATGTATTTTCTCAAATTTGAAGCTAAAAAATATTTGAGCTATTTAGTAATATTTTTGACCTATTTTTGTGGGTTAAATTTTGTAGGAAACGAAATCTTATTTTTATATAATTCTATATATTAGTGTAAAAGTGTGTATAAGCCTATCTTATACATGTATATTCTATTATAACTTTATACAAAATTGTTACATTGTAATTTTGTATAATAGTGTAAAAATGTGTATAATATTATACATCAAATATACATAACAATATTTAATTTTTTTTTTGACTATGTAGTGTAACTGAAAACAAAAACATGACTTCATGAATATAATATTTTATATTGGAGGGTATAAAATCAATAATCTAATCTAAAAACAATCCTTTCGTGGCATATGAAACAACTTTATGGGATCACATCGTCTGTTATTGTTTATGATGATTTTTCATTAGATGTTTAATATTTATATTGAGATCTAGTTAAATTTAGAATTTTTATTAAAAAATTCTATGTTGAGAAATAAAATACTTTTAAAAAAATTTACAATTCAAAATTTTTAATTAAAAACTAAAAAATACTTATCACTTTATCACTATTCTTGCTGATAATTTGAAACAACTTATCCATAGGATATTATTTGTCCCACCTATGATTATACCATAATTAACAAGCCAAAATTCTTGACTTTATTCAATATTATGAATCCCCACTCAATTGTTAGACTTGCTTACCCTACATTTAGCTACATTTTTTTTCTCTTCAAATTAGTGCCCCACATTTTAAAGTAAACTAGTTTCTTGTTACGTGCCTTAATATATACCAAACCATGTAGAAAAAACTTATATACATAAATATATTGTACTTTAAATTAGGTGAGAATAATAATTCATAAATTTAATGAATGAAATAATTCATAATGTAAGTCATTCGCCCCTCCCCCCACACCAACGATCAGGTTTTAAAATAAGAGGAAACTACATAAATGAGTCATAAAATTCAAAATAATTATAAGTTTATATTCAAATTCAAAGTAATTTTTGAAATATCCATTCTCTCATAAATAGTTACAGCTCATACCCCATTCATTAATGCTGATAATTTTCGCTTAACTGATACAAAATAAGTATCATATATTGTATTGGTATCATTAAGGCTGATAATTTTCGCTTAACTGATACTAAATCAGTATCATTTACTGTATTGGTATCATTAAGGCTGATAATTTTCGCTTAACTAATACTAAATTAGTATCATATACTGTATTAGTATCAATAAGACTGATAATTTTCGCTTAACTACTGTATTGGTATCATTAAGGCTGATAATTTCGCTTAACTTGATACTAGATCAGTATATATATACTGTATTGATATCATATACGTATATAATATCATTGACTAATCAGTAATTTCTGAACAAGAAACCTTAATTATACGAGAATTTTCCAATAACTGCAAATTGTAGATTCTCAATCACATTCATTTTGTCCACTTCTTCTTCTGTCCATGTGATTCTGGGCACTCCCTCTACGTACTGGATTTGCTTAATTGGAATTGATGGCACCGCACCATGGTTTCTCTGCTGCGTTGAATCTTTTAGCAGATTAGCATAGTTTACCTTTCCATGACTCTTTTGTGAGAGTCCAGCATTATTATCTTCCCTTGTAGGCAAACTATAAGATAGGTTAGACAATTTTTCAGGGTTTAAAGAACCGGGGTTAGGATGTTGAAGTATTGGAAACGAGGTATCGGAATAGGGGGCTAAGGCCTGACCAGCAATAGGATGCTGGCCGGCGGCCGACATGGCCATTCCGGTAGCTATTGATCAGAAAATATTAGGTTTTACGCATGTGAGAGAAGAGAGCTTTTAGCTAATTTTCCCTTTTGAGTCATTTGAGAAGTCTTTTGCAAACTTTTAAAACTTGTTTTAAGACTTGAGTACTTTATGAGGATGAGCAGAGTTGAGTTTCATTTTTCAAAATGAATATATGGGAACTAAGTATTCCCAAAAGTAAATGTTATTACATTTAAAATGAGGAGGAAACCTTGATTTCCAAATGAGTTCATGATGAGTTTTTGAGTATAATCTCTTTTAAGATAACCTTTTGAGTAATAATCTCAAAGTTTGAGGATGAGGAAATGTTTTTAAGCATATGAGCATGAGTTATATTATTGGGAGTAGTATTGAGCACCGATATGGGGACGAGTTCAGACAACTCAAAGTTCCCATAAACCATGTATGCCAACGTGGGTAAAAAGGATCGTACTTTTTAGATGATTCCTTATTGCTTTTAAAGCATAGCTTAGTGGATCCACTTAGTTGAGGATGTCTTATACTCCGGCAAGGTATAAGACAGTTCTGGCAGCGTAGGCGAGATGCTGTATCATCACATAGCTCATAGTGATGGTTGTCGGTTAGAGAATCTCCCAAATAAGATTAAAGAATTATTATTGTATTTTTAAATACATTGAGTTATTAATAACTATTTTAAAAGCTTTCTTTATAATGCATCTTTATTGTTGCTTTTATATTGAACTGAGTTGAGTATTTCTGAGTTTGAATATCTTTGAGTACCTTTGAGTATCCTTGAGTATCTTTGAGTTGAGTTGAGTTGAGGTGAATATGGTTTCCTTTTATTAGTTCAAGCTTTCAGGTTATGTTCAGTGTTCCCCTCACATGCTCATACATTCCTGTACTGACGCCATTTGGCCTGCATCTTTCATGATGCAGATATAGGTAACCAAGGTCATCAACAGGCGTCCCGTTGATCCAGTCGAGTTCCAGATTTTCTTGGTGAGCCTCCTAGCTTCCGGAGGATTCCCATTTATGTTTCAGTTTGTTTTATTAGGATGTCGTGAGTCTTGTCCCGACGTCTATCAGAGAGTTATTAGAGGCTTCGTAGACAGTAGAGTTTTGAGAAGTCTGTTTCATTTTCAATTGTTAATGTTCTAGACTTGAGTTGCCTTCTTTTGGCTAGTGAATGTTTTAATGCATTTATAAACTGTTTCTTTTAAACAATGAGTAAAATTTTGTATTTGAGGTTCATATATTGTTGAGTAAGTCTTCCGCTGAGAGTTGAGTCAGGCCAAAGGGTTTGCTTGGGGCCAGCAATGGTTCTCGAGTGCCAGTTACGTTCAGGGTGTAGACTCGAAGCGTGACACCAGTATATGATGGTATCATGGAGGTGGAACTGAAGGACTGAAGTACAAATCAATGATACCATGACAATATATAAATATATTGTGGTGATATCATTACAGCCTTAAGCAAATCTCAATTATATCATGTTAGTGTATAGATATACTGCGATGGTATCATGGAGGTCTCACTAAAGTATTGAAGCATACATCAATGATATTCTGAAAGTGCGTAGATATACTGTGATAGTATCATTATAGACCGAAACAAATGAAAAACAAACATAAATAAAAAGCGAAAAGAAAATTAAATGAAATGGGAAAAAATAAAAAACTAAATATAAAATAACCAAAAATATGAAATTAAATTGTAGTGAACAAATAAAGAATATTATGATTTGAGAAAAAAAGAAAAAAAAAAGAATAAAGAAATAATCAGAAAAAAAAGAGAAAAGAAAAGGAAAGGAACATAAAACAAAGAAATTAAAAAATAAAGAGAAAATAAAATAAAAGAAACCAATAAAGGAGAAAAAGGTGAAAAATAAAAAAGCAGGAAAAAAAAGAAATATAGAAAAGAAATGAGAAAAAAGAAAAATAAAAAGAAGAAAAGGACTATATAAAATAAAATTTAAGTATAAATTATATTATGGTGTAAAAATAAAATAAAAATAAAATAATTTTGAAAAAAAATAAATGAACAAAAATGCATAAAAAAAATAAAAATAAGCGACAAAAAAAAGAAATAGAGAAAAAATAAACGATAAAGAAATAAATGAGGGTAAAAAAGAAAAAAATAAGAAGAAGAAATGAAGTATATAAATAAATATTTAGTATAGATTAAATTATGATGTAAAAAAATAAAGAATGAAATAATTTGAAAAAATTTAAATGATCAAAGAAACATAAAAAGAAAAAAAAAGAGAAATAGATAAATAATAAGCAAAAGAATTAAAAAGGAGCTAAATAACTAAACTACAAGGAAAAAAGATATTTTTTCTATAATTAGTTAAAGGGTATAATTATAAGGGGTAGATGTCTATAATTAGTTTGCTTTTATGGGCATGAACTTAATTTTTCAATTTTTTTTGTTTTCCTATGGGCTTGTTGAGAGTCCATGAACTTGAGACCTTTTGATTCAATAAAAAGGACCTTAGCGTCCTAATTTTGATTTAAAAGAAAAATAACATACCAAGAGAAATAATTTTTTTCATGTTTTACCTTTAACATTAATCACTTATTCCCAAATCATTTTTAATACCTAAAATTATCAATTAATATGAATATTATGATAAAATACTCATATTAATCATTGATCAAAATCTAAAGTAGACAAATATAAAGAAACAAAAAAAAAAATAACAAATATTTTTTTTAATCCAAAAGAGTCAAGGGGATCAATTTTTATAGCTCAACAAATAAGTACACAAACACAAAAAGGCTGATGGGTTAGGCCCAAAGCCCACCAAATCAGCCTAAAAAAAACCAAAAAGACAACAAAAAATGAGCTAAACATAAAGAAAAGAAACAGAAAGGAAAATGAAAAGACAGATAAAAAGAGGAAATACGAAGAACATTAAGACTTCTCGATCTACCACGCCCGGAGAAAGATGCAAGATCAGCTGAAGTTGTTAATCGATGGTAAGTTCGTCGAATTTGAAATTGTTTAGGTAACTCTTCTGAACTTATCTTCGTCACTAGTCTGAAACTTCAATAGTTTAGCTAGTTAAATGAAAGATTGAGCTGATTTCCTAGTTTGATTCCAAGTTTAGCGGTCTCAAAGGTCTCCCCAGATGTTGTGTAATCGAATCCAAGATGAAGTTGAACATAATCAGTTTTTCTATGCGAAGTAGAAAATGACTCAAAGATATTTCTTGCTTTTTCTCTACAAAGTTGAAGACAAAACTTAGTTGATTTCAATTAACTTTTGTTCAAACAAAAAATTTACAATGGAATGAACCTAATACAAGACTAATACCACCACTAGTAAATTTCTTATTTGTACATGGGTCAAATAAATCAATAAAAAAAGATGGCTACATGTAGTTTGAAGCTTTGCTTATTAACTCTTTGCATATGTATGTATGTATGCCTGTGTGTGAGAGAGAGTGAGTATGTGGTGTTCACAGAAACCCTCACCGTCTACCAACTTTTTGTTGGATATTTTGTAATATATAAATGTCTTAAATTGAACAAACACATTTGTTCATGTAAGAACATGACTATTATGAAAAGTCATCTGTTAAATTCTACAAATATAAGAACTCTCTAAAAGTATCCTAAGAAAAATCTGCAAGTATATACAAGGGCTTTGTTGTATTCTAAAGGGAATATATTGTTTGTATTTTCCCAATATGTATACGGGCAATATCTAAAAGTGATTCTTCACGCCTCAAAACCATCTTCTTCAATTATATTTTCTAACACTTTTCACTCGTACCCCTTTTTAATGGAGAACCCCACATCAACATAAATTACGCGAAAATAAAATAAAATAAAAATTATCACCCCTAATCTAACCTGCACCCGACCCAAACTAATAAGTAACCCAATCAAATATACCCCTTTCAATCTCACCTAAATTAACTACCAACTCCACAAATTCAAATCAATCTACAAGAACCCCAAAACGGATGCCAGGTGTGAAGCATCTATCTCTCTCATGACCTCCTGTCGGAGGAAAGACCAAAAATAAGAAATCTAATAAATATAAATTATTTTCACGTATTGTGGAAAAGTCAAAAACTATCCGTAATTAATTTCAAAACTTGCAATTTGAGGCAAGTGAAATTGAAATTGCAGCAGAATTTGAATACATATAGAACTATTTTTTGTAGATTGGATTGATGAAGAAGATTTGAAGAATTTCTGCTCAAAATGTTGCATACAAATAGATTTGTAACAATTTTTTACAGACTCAATTGATAAATAAAAACAAATTTTCTGGAGAAATTTGGAAGAAAATGTTGTTTAAATAGGGCGTTGGAAAAATAAAAACATAGTATTCTTGAAGAAAAAGGGAAAGGGAGCCTTTATTCCTCCTGGCCAATTCACCACTTTTCACTTACTTACTACTTACTCATTAAAGGGCAAGTGACGATGGAGGAATTAGAAGGGGGAAAATGGTAAGTGGAAAATTAACGGTGGAGATGGGAATAGAGAGAAGCATTGACGACATTGGTCCTTTGGTTCTAATGAAGATCAAGTCAAGAATTTGGATCAATATATGTAGGTTATTGTTGTATTAAATGTATGAAGTTTTATGGAGAAATGAAGGAGATGAAGAAGATCAGATAATTAAATTGATTTTGGGATATAATTTATTATGGGTTCTGTTTAGTTTAATGGGTTGGGTTTGAGTTAAATAGATGAAAATCGAATAATTTCAATTGAAATTGGATAGTTTTGATCAATTTGGAAAAATCGTCTTATTAATGGGGTTATTTATTTGTCACAATCCAAAAATTGAACATGATGACACCTGTCTTATTCCATCAAGACAGGTCAGCCTAAATCAACCTCAATAAGGTAAATGTAGAAGTAAGAACAAAATAGAGAACTAACATAACATAAAGCATGGGGAAATCATAATATAACTCAATTACCCCTAAGATCTGATGTCATGTATACAAGTCTCTAAGTATTACAATAGATTAAAAAGAAATACAAGTCTGAATATTTCTGTTTCTAGAGTATAACAAGGATATAATGAAAGAACAAGTGACGTCTGCCGAGATGACAAGCAAATAACTTCACCAACTCCAAAAGCAAGCCTCTAATGAAGATGATAAGAGCTTAATCAAGACGATCTGGATTCATCACTTACACAGGTGTAGAAAGCAAAGGAGTGAGTACCAAACAACGACGGTACTCAACAAACATACCTAACTAACCCTAAGGAAAAATATATTGAACACAAGTACTCCAACACACCATCCGAACCTCCTTATATTACAACCTACATAAGAATCATACCAACCCAATCTAACGAATCAATATATAGGATTACAACACTATACATATACTCGTTGTAATTCACATATCAGAGTCTCCATAGCGTCATCCAGACTCACTCATAAATATCAAGGATGATGAGGTGTAAGTGCAATGCGACGCAGATGTCATATATCATGCATGATGAATGTCTATCCTATCGATGCATACCCACTGACTCGCAGGTCGGGACATATAGGAGACATATCTGTCCATGCATCACTGCACATACCCGCTAACTTGTAGGCCGAGACCCATGAATGATGTATCAGTCCATGCATCCATCAGAACCATTTTCCATCGGCATAAATATCACTCGCCAGAACCATTTTTCATTGGCATAAATATCACTTGTTGAAATCATTTTCTATTGGCATATCAAGAGTTCAAATCTCATTATAATGTTTCAGAATCAATGCTAATAAGCAAGTTTACAAGAATAATAGGAAGATGATAAATTCCATATTAAATATACAATCCACACTCATAAAATCATGACATATCATCAACAGTGAGTCAATATAACCGTCCAAATCATTTATGCCACATTATACAATAGTTTATCAATGAATTCCTTTTTACCCCATATTATCATTATTAGAATTTAATCAATAGTTAACATTAAACAAGAACTGTGAAATCCTTCACCAATTTTCATTACTTCTCATCACAAAAGAAGACATACAAAATTCAATATACTTAACAAAGGGTCAAATATGTCATCTTTCCTTAAAAAAGAAAATAATTAACTCGACACTAGAGCCTTCCTTTTACGATGAGGCTTCAAATCCACACAATCTTATCAAATAAATAATCCCAATAAGAAATCATGAACAACAATATCCGTAACACTGATTCTGAAAAATGGGTCCAAATCTACCTAAAATGCCATTTTCGAGGGCCGGGGTTAAATTTGGACTTTTTTAGAAAATCAAGGTACCCAAAGATTTTGGAACTCATAAATAAAATCATAAAGAAAATTGAGTTAAAATTCTCCTTAAAACTCAATTTTGCCAAGAACACCATTTCAAGTGAAAACCTCCCACCTTTGAATTTGAAAATAAGATTTAGATTTAAAAATCATGAAATGATGATTGGGTAAGGAAGGGAGGGAATTAAAATCACTTACCCAATACTTTTAGCTTGAAAAATATCTTTAGAATCACCTTTCTAGAGCTCTCAAGGCTCAACAATAGAGAAATGGGGGAACAAATCATGTTTTGAGAATTTTCATTAAATTGCCAGATAGTTGTTCTCCGAGATCGCGGCCAAAGCCCTGCGAACGTAGAGGTCAGAGCTCATACACTCCACAATTGTGGTCAAGAGTTCCACAACGCGGGAGTTAAGCCGCCTGACCCTTCGCGAATGCGATGTGGCTTCCATGAATGCAAAGGTCAACTTCTTCGCCCTCCTCGGTCGCAGTCAAGGCTCCGCGAACACAGAGGCGAGATCACAAGACCCTTCGCGAACATGAACAACCTCCGTGAACACGGACAAGCTCCACGAATACCAAAGAGGCACCAGACATCAACATTACAACAAAATATCAAGACACAAAAATTCACCGAATGGACCATCGGGAGTCGTTTGAAATCCCGTGCACACAAACTAGATATGCTACCCAACTTACCTTGACATTATGGACTCAATGGAACTTTTGAGACACAGATTCAAGGTCTTCTTGACCCAAAACCCGTTAAAGTCGCAATAAACTTTAACTCAAAAATATAAAATTGCCCTCGAAATAGAAAATTCAACAAAGAACTCATCTAGGCCTAAAATCATATCCAATCCAACATAATCATCAAAAATCCAGTTCGAATGTCCAAATTTTGAATATTGACCAAAGTCAACTCTTGATCTAAAATTTCACATTCCGGAGTTGATGGGACTAACATAATTCCATTCAGAGACTACTAGCTCCGGTTGGTGACAAAACCCACTTTTAACAACTTAAAGTTTCCAAAAACTCTAAAACTACGAAAAATCACAACTTTTCAATCTAATTTCAAAATCAAATTCCTAAACCGACAAACATGACTCGGGGCAACTAACAGGAGGCGTAAGACGGTAATTTCCAAAAAAATTCAAATATAACCTTCAGGGTCATTACACTATTAAGTTTGGTAACGGCGGGGTATCAATAACCACATAGTATAACGAAGGGTAAAGCTAACCATTAAACGAAAGTAGAGGGATATTTTAGACCATTTTCCTTTTGTTTTAATAAAAAAAATTAATTTTTTCACTTCCGTTAGAGGAAAAGAGGTATATGTGAGCCATTTGTGTATAAGTAAAGGTATATATGAGTCAGATTCATAACGAGGGATATCAACTCTAATTGAAAAAAATGAGGGGTATGTCCGGCTTTTTTCTCAAGTTTGTGTATATAGCTTCCTAATAATATTTTCTATATTAACACCGTAAAAGATGTGTTCAACATATTTTATGCGACTTATTTTTACCTCAAATATCATTTTGATAGAAAATGAAAAAAAGAAGAAGCAACTTTAACCTCACATAAGTAATTGGTTTGTGGGGTGGGGGGTGGGGGGGAGTTGTATTTTTCAAGTGTATAGATCTCTTCAACTTTGAAAAAGTGTCAATCTTTAGTGCATGAAATCAAGAGTGAATGTGTACCTACCCTTGTATATGTTAACAAACTACGGGATAAAGAAGGTCAATAGTACTTTGTTTTTAACTATATTTTTATATATGTTAAATATTATTTCTTATTAATAATATTCAATACTCTAGAATTTTTAATAAATTAGAATAATTTAATAAATTATATCTTTTTTTAATGGGCGTAAAATAAGTTAAAATAATACTTATTTGCGGCGGATGGAGTAGTTAAAATGATGATGCCACTATAATTTTATTTCTTAGAAGGTGATAGCACTAACCAAAGACAAAAACTCCATTTACTTAACAGAGATACAACTCCTTAGGACATCCACCGCTTTCAAAGCATAATCGAACTCCAATATGATTACGTTGGCAACCACCATGACCTAACACTTTTAAGCTAAATATAGATGCGGCTTTGGATCCACATAATAGTACATTGGAGGAGTGATATGTCATAGTAATGGTAATTGGTGTCTTGGATTCATGAAGTTTATACTTGCATAACTTCATGTATATATGTTGAACTTTTTGCTCTATTACAAGGAATTCAATAAGAGTATTATATAATATAATTTACATTACTAGTTGAAACTGATGCACATGAGATACTTAACCTTCTACAATCTCCTAACATACATATTATTTCTGGTTCCAATGGAATTCATATCCTTTGCTAATATTTTGAATGATTGTAGGTGGTTCCTCCGCCAGCTGGATAGTCCGCAAGGGGAGGATGCCTACATGGAGACGAATGGAGTGGCGGATGCTTTGGCCAAGAAAGGTAAAAAATCATTCCCTTTTGAAGAAGTAATATTTTTTTTATATGGTACCGTTGTTTGCAGTGGCTACTATGAAAGTCGATCAGCTAGAATCCTACCACAAGAGACTAATATTGTCTTCCACACTATCAACTTTTACTACTAGTTATAATATCTACTTTTTATATAACCCTAACTTCCTTTTTGGTTTGACGGTCCTCAAAACCTATGTGTGGGACGTCACCCTTGTACTGCTACTACTACTACTTACCACCCATCAGAGCCATCGTTAACCATTGATCGTTAAGGCGTATTTTCAAAATTCGTATATCTACAGTTGTGGCAATAGGAGAGTGAGGTGATTCCAGGGCGGGGAGAACTTCACTTTTGACATAGCACAAGAACTTGACTTATGTAATTTCTTAATGGCCTTTAAAGACCAGCCATTATCAGACTCTTCTTATGCTTGCGGAGGGATGTAAGGACTTAATTAATAGAATAATTTGTCCTCTCTGACCAAAGAATAAAAAAAGAGAAACATGATACCTTCTTCAAAAATTAAAGCATGCTATATTTGATTCCAGTATTCAATATTTATTCAATACACAGATAAACCCTAAAACATGAAGGAAAATGAGTCAAAAGACCAGATATTCAATCTTATTCTCATAAATTAACATTATATCTTCCAAAAATGTACTCTAGTTAAGAACATCATCAGATTAATTAGTAGTATATGTCAAGAAACAAGTTGAAAATAAATTAGTCCCTCAGAAAAAACAAATCTTGGTGAATAACTTGTTCCTCATATTTGGGCCAGGTTAGAGAGGACGAAACCAACGTAGAGTTTTCCCTTAACAACAACAAGAACTTCAGTTCCTCTAGGATGTGTAGGGGTGACTCAATAGAATTGGTAGCCTAAAGCCAAAATTTAGAAAATAGAGTTACGTTTATTTAATTTTTTTTATATGTTGTACTCTCATAAATTCTAAAAACAATATTGTAATTGATTATAATTTAATAATTAATTTTTCTTTTTCAATTGTCAGTATAACATTTCTTATAATATTTTGTAAAACAAGAATAAACATATATAAATTATTGTACATTGCATAACAACACAAATGCTTAAATCTCTCTTATTGATTATAGTTTTGGAAAAAAATCAATAATTTTCAATAAAATCAATAATTTTCAAGAGAATCAATTGTTACATAAACTATCAAAATTATTCTAAAAGTGTTTAAAAATAAAATTAAGACTTCACTTCATTAGATAGACATTCAAAGTTAAGACAATAGTTTTTAAAATTTAATTATTTGATATTCTAATTAGTTTGAGCTTGAAATATTTAATAAAACATCTCAAAGAATTGAAGACAATCTTACAAATCCAATATTAAAACACGGTTGATTCAAATTGAAGTGAATTAGACAAGTTAAGAAATAAAAATAACCGTAAATTTAATTGTCTACAATTTTAATTATAATTACGTCAAAAATAAAATTTCAAAAATACGTGCATAATAATTAGTAAGATATTAAGAACAAATTATTAAGAAAATTTTAATTAATAGTAACAATAAATACATAAAAAAAAATTTATATTTGGATGGTTGTTATGTATGTTTCATAATGTATAGTATTGAATTGTATTGTGTTGTATTGTATCATACTATATTGTTTTAATAATACCACATTCGTTACATAATGTCACATATTCATAATTTGAATGATAAACCTACAAGAAATTGAAGGATACGGGGTAGAACTACAATGAAAAAGTAGGGTAAATGAAAAAATAGAATTAATAAATAATAAATAAAGATAAAGTGAGAAGAACATATTAAGGTAACGACACGGTCGCACCAAATCGGTCTTTACACAAAATGAGTCTTTTTGTCGTGACTTAACGATGAATTTAAACGATATGATACAAGAGAATTTAAGTAACAATAAAAACAAATATTGTATTTATACTAAGAGAATGTTTGACATTATTGCTAAAAACTGCTTATTTTCAAAAGCACTTTTTTAAAAGTAGCTTTTAATAAAAATGCTTTTGACAAAAAATAATTTGTGTTTGGTTAATTCATTTGAAAAATGCTTTTGATAAGCGAATTGTGTTTGACTAATTTCTTTAAAAAAATACTTTTGAGAGTCAAATTATGAAAATGGACAAGTATTAATGCACTTCTAAGGGAAAATGCATAAGTACCCCCCAACCTATGCCCGATTTCAGTCGTGCATGTGTGGTACTTAGTGTTTGATTTTGGTACTTAGTGTTTGATTTCAGTCGTGCATGTGTGGGTCGATTTCAGTCGTGCATCTGTGGGTCGATTTCATTCTTCTAAATCATCAAAAATCGTGGTTCAGTTCAAAGGTTAGTTTTTTCTTGATTTTATTTTGTTTTTTTGTTACTGTTATACTTATATTTCGTAGGGGTTATGATATGTTGTTAAATATAGGTTTCGATCTTTGAGTGAAATGTAACTTCATGCTTATTTTTTAGGGTTTATGTTATGATTTAACTTTAAGAATAATGGAGGTTCTTTTTTTTTTCAAAAGATGAAGAACACTATGATAAAGAAGAAGACATTTGAGTTAATGAGGTTTCTTTTTTCAACTTTATTTTAACACGTGGCCAATTTTTATTGGTCAGTGTAGTCTAAAATAACACCTACGCGCCTAACATAGGTGAAGTCACAGACTCAGCCACGTAGGCCGAAAATGGATAGAAAATTATTTATAAAATAAGTCCGGGGGGGGTAATTGGACCTTAGTATAGTTTAGATGTGTCTCTGAGATTTCGGGCATAGGCTGGGGGTGGGGGGGTACTTATGCATTTTCCCCTCTTTAAAATATCTATTATAAAATTTATAATTAAAATTTTATTTTATTAAATTAAAATATACAAATTCAAATTTTCAATCAATATTATATATAGATGAATTAAAAAAATAAATTAAATATTGATAAAACATCAACATGATGATTATATAATTAAAAATATCAAGCAAAATAAATTTAAAAACCATTTCATAAATTAAATCACTACATATGAAATACTCATTGCAATAATAAATAAATTTATATATTGATAAATATGTATATATGAAAGAGATATTTGGGTCTTGAAATAAATAATTTTCTGTTTCTGTTTTTTTTTTTTAATAAAAAAAAGTAATTTTTTTAGCTTCTATCCAACAATAAAAAAACTGCTTCTGCTTCTATTTAAAAACATTTTTAGTGATTATCCGAACATCTTTATTTTTTAAAATACGAATTTTTGACCTTCTAACAACAATGCCAAACAGACTCTAACAATACAATACAAAACAACGAGTAACAACATCCAAACAAGGTGTAAAGGGTATTTTGTTAATATGGTGCTTCTCACAATTAATAATATTATACATCACCTTCATTGGTTGTCTCTTTTATATGTATGCAATCTCCTTCTTTTGTTCAATCTTGCCTCTTGGTCGAATTTGTTTCTCTTTTGTGCATCTTCGGTATATATATATTAGGATATAAGTCAAAATTGGAAAATTAGAAAAGGTAAAACTTTTAATAGTACTTTACATGCTTTGAGATTGAAGGGAAATATTTTACCAATTCAAACTCCCCTTTATTTAGCCAATTGCTTATTACTACTATTGTATTGTGTGATTTGTGTCTCAATGGGCTCTTGATTGACAATGTCTCAACATACAGAGTTTTAACTAATTAGTGATGGATCTCATGTCCTTTTGTAATATTAACCATTGTCATATCATGCCATGCATTTAATTTGCTTAATGTTTTTATGCGTGACACATAAATATGCCCTTTAATTTGGCTTCCGTCGGTATCTATGCCCTTTAACTTTTGATATACACAAGTATGTATTTAAATTTGTATAAAATTGAACAAGTGGACACACACGTCGACGCCACGTAGGATGAATGTGTCTATTTATTCAGTTTTATACAAATTTAAGTGTCTAATTGTACACACTCAAAGTTGAAGAGCATAAATGTCAGCTAAAACCAAGTTAAAGAACATATTTATGTATTATGCCCTGTTTTTATTGTTAAAGTTGCTATCATACTCAACTTCTTCTTTCTTCTACATCCAATATTATCATGACCATTTCCAATAATAAGTCCTTCACAAATATGATTTAAGTCTTTAATAATTATATGTAGTTGTTATAAACTGTTTCTATCTTCTCATAAAATTACTAGATTCATTAGTCCTTATAGTTGTTGACCCAACAAATCACAACTCAATTGTTAAATTTTTTACTACCTTTTAAGACTAATTCAAACAATCTTTTATCTATAAATAGGCATATATACATCTCTTATCATATTAATCACATAAACAAAGAGAACAATAATATATTAGATTGTTTTAGAGTTTCTAATTTGCTGTGGCTCTTAAATCCTTTGTATTAATCATTGCCATATTGGTTGTGGTGACTTCAATAAGCCATGCATCTGATCCTAGTCCTTTACAAGATTTTTGTGTTGCTGTTAATGACTCCATAAATACTGGTAAATTTATCATCAAACTAATTAAACTTATTTCAATTATAATTTTAATTAACTACTAGCTAGTTGTGTTATGTTCTAATTATAATTCCTTATTATGCAGTTTTTGGGAATGGAAAGGTATGCAAAGATCCAAAAGTTGTCATTGCTGATGACTTCTTCAAATAATTATTAAGTAGTATTGTGTGTTTTTCCTGTCAAAACTCTGATTTTTTTTTTCTTTTGTTTGTTTGACTTTTTTCCTTAATAAGATAATAGTTATTATATGAATATTTTAAGATCCAGTTCATGAATATTTTTTGTTTCATCATTTTTATGGGTACATGTCAATAAATCTAAATATGAGATTAATTTGCACCATGCAGTTGAAGTTCATTAAGTATATTGGGTTGTAGCTAATTAATTAATATCTCTTAGGATTTTTCTTCTTAATATCTCATGCTTCAATTCAATTTGGTAAAATTGTGTCGTCATTGTGTGGTTTGAATGATAATTTGATTAGTGACTTAGTGTTGTTTGTATCAGCAATACACAATTATGTCAAAAAAAAATAATCGTTTTTTAGTTGTCATGATAAGATTTTGCACAATTTTTAAGAAAAAATTAGTTAAGAGTGTAGTTTGACTAATATACCCTTTATCAATTCGTTAATCTTTACTCCCTCTGTCTCATATTTACTGATCACCTTTCTAAAAATACTTGTCCCGAATTACTTGATCAGATCAAGATAAAATTAATTTTAAAAAATCATTTTACTCCTATAATTAATATCATTATCATGCTTAATGTTCCCATAATTTCTCTTTGGAAGCTTAAAAAAAATTAAAGTTCCTAAAATTTATCTTTCGAAAGAGTTCACTAAATACTTAATTACTCATTTGTACTCTTGTTCTCACCCACTTTGGAGTACTTATACATTTTTTATGCAATATATCATCATAAATTATCTTGATATCCATCAATATGGATAAAGGGTAAATAAAGGGTAAGATTTCAAAGCATTTTATAAGCAGATAAGTCTAATACATAGATATGCGTTCTTTAACCTGACTTCAGCTCATATTTATGTCCTCCAAGTTTGGGTATGCATAACTAGACACTTAAACTTGCATAAAGTTGAACAAATAGACACCCACATCCTACATGACATCATATATGGCAATTTGCATCCTATGTGGTGCCCTAGGTGTATTATGGCATGTAGGACTCACGTGTCTACTCGTTCAACTTTATACAAGTTTAAGTGTCTACTTGTGCACAATGTTGGAGGGCATAAATGTAAAATAAAGCTAAATTAAAGGGCACATTTATGTATTATGCCTACTTATAAAATGTTTTGAAATCTTACCCATTCAAGAGGAATTTTTTTTTAACAGGTGTTGATACTTGGGGAGAGAGAGGGGACGTATATGTATAGAGAGAAAGCTATGTTTGAGCTTTATGGGGAAATAAATAAGTGTTTGGAAAGGAGTTTGAATAAAAATAAGACTCTCTCATAGATTTGATGAATCAGATGTTTTCAGACTCATTAAGAGATTGTTTATTAAAAAATAAACAGATACATTTAATTGTCTAATGTCTAAACCATTCAAATTCAGACCTCCATTAAATACAAACAAATGAGGCTTTAGAGTACAATGGCTCGTGAAAGATACTATAGATTTATTATATTATGAATTGAAAATAGATATTGGAAGAAATCAATTATATAAAAATTATTAACATTTTTTTAAAAGTTCGAAGCCTTAGTTTGATTTTGACTTTAGACCACTAATGTGCTTGAGCCGCCCTGAAGACGGTTAATATGTTTGAAAAAGCCATTTAATTATCTAGGCATCACTCACAAACAATAGTCATTTAAAAGAATTCTCAAGAACTCGTGGGATGTCAAACCCAAGAACAACATTCACAAATTCGTATATTAGGGGTTATTTAAAAAGAAAAAAAAGTCATTTACTAATATTGTATAATTTGATTTTAATTTTTTTTGATGCACCGGTTATTTTATTTTTTAAAAAGGTTACTTTACCTATACTAAACATCCTTTCTGAAATTTCTAGCTCTGTCATTATACCAGATGGCTCTGGCTTGATGATGGCAATTTTATTAGGAAAAATATTTAAATCCAATCTAAAACCTAATTTACTAAATTAACTCAAGTCTCCTAGTTAAAATAAGAGTAGGTAAAGTAATTTGAACACATGACAAAATCTATTGTGACTTTGAATGGAATCTTTGAATAAGAGCCATAAATGATGAATTGGAGATGGTAGGGACCTCCATTTTTCAATAGGTGGTGATAGCAAATTGAGGAAGTTGCAATGCCAAGCAAAGCAAAACCCCACTCTCAACCAAATATCTCTCACCCACTCTTTAAAAGCTAGAGAAAACATTAAAAGTGGAGGAAGAAAAAGGTCACTCTCTTTTCTCACTTCATCATCATTATCATCATGCTCCATTTAGCAAAAGTCTTTCCATTTTTTAAGTGCAAAATTTCCTAAATTTATTTGAAAAAAAATCTTCACTCTGGAATGTTGTTAATCAATCTAACCAACAAGAAATTTTGTGAAAGGGAAAAAAAAATGAAAATCTTGTGTTTTAGTTGTTTACTTGAAAACAAAACCTTCCTCTCATCATACTCACATTAATTTAAAAAAGAAAGGACAATCTAATGCACAAAGTTCTCGCTTTGTGTGGAGTCTGTAAAAGGGCTAGGCCACAAAGGTCTTTACACATTGATAATGGAAATTAAAAAATACACTATTAATGCATTTCAATATGTCGTAGCAAGTAATTTGTCTTCTTTTTCAGGTTAATAATCCTACTTTTAATAGGTTTTTAATACTGTTTTTTTTTTTTACTTGTAGTTATTTTTTGAGTGACCTGATAGTATAAAATTGTTTGTTGTCAATGTACACAAATTAAACTCTTACTTTATCAGCCCTTCCCATGCTATATTTACCTACTTCTCACTTCATTCCACATCCTCAATTTGTTTATAAGCTTTTATAGTTCAACTCTAAGTCACTCTTAGCCTTGTCCTAGAACAAAGATAAGTTCCAAACCTCCAATGCCATGTTTGCACTCTAAGTAATGTGTTATATGTACTAACACACCATATTTTCTTAGCTTATTCTTGCCTCCCAAAGAACCAGATAAAGCAACATGAAATGTGTATTCTTATAGCAACCTAACACACAAGGCAATCAACCTACCCCATATTCTTTCTTGATTTAAGGAACTAGAATCTTGATTTTTCCTTTGATGGACTCCTTCAAGCAAACATCAACAGGGTTTCTATACAACCCTGATTTAAGTACAGATTCAGAATCTGAACTCTCAGGAGTTCTTGAAATTCATGTCCACCATGCTAGGAACATTCACAATATCTGCATCTATAACAACCAAGATGTATATGCCAAATTTTCGCTTACGTACAATCCTGATGAAGCTATATCAACAAGGATCATAAATGGTGGTGGCAAGAATCCAGATTTCAATGAAGATTTAGCAATGAAAGTTTCCCAAGTTGATTCCATCCTCAAATGTGAAATTTGGATGCTCAGTAGAGCCAAAGCCTTGATGGAAGATCAACTCTTGGGATTTGCTTTAGTTCCTATTTCTTCAGTTGTTGGCAAAGGAAAGATCACTCAAGATTTTAGCCTTTCTTCAACTGATTTGTTTCATTCCCCTGCTGGTATAGTTAAATTGTCCCTTTTCTTGAATACCAACAACCTCATTTCAGTATCCAACAATCCTTCGTGTTCACCGTCATCATCTTCTTCTATAAGTTCAGAAGTTGTGTTACTAGACAGAAACACATCTCAAGTTATTCTTGATCCAGTTGAGTATTCAAGAATTGAGTTCCCTGAGATCAGTTTAGTTAAAGAGAATCAAGAAATGGTGTCTCAATATTTTGACTTAGGAGGTTCATTTCTCCAACTTGCTGCATTCCATAGTCATCATGATGATGATCAACAACAACAGCCACAAGATGACTATGAAATGACTGCAATTAATCCATCAGAAGATGATGACGGCGATGACTCAAATATTTCTCCCAAAGAAAGCATTCAAAATTCTTGGTTCCTTAGCTCCTCAATGACAAGTTCTCTAAGTGATGACAGGAACTCAGCAGATTCTTCACCAGATAAACAGATCAATGATAACAAAAAGGACTCAATTAAGAAAGAAGATGAAGAATTGAAAGAACCCCATGTGGTTTTTACAGCTCCATTAGGGAATATCATCAAGATTGATGCAGAACAATCAGGTATGCAACAGCAGATAGTGGATATGTACATGAGAAGTATGCAGCAGTTTACCGAGTCATTAGCAAAGATGAAGCTGCCACTGGACTTGGATAAAGCTGATCAGAAAGATCATGGAAGCTCATCATCAGATATGAACAACAACAGGAAAGAAAATTCAAGAGTATTTTATGGTAGCAGAGCCTTCTTTTGAACTATGTTTCATCATGGTATTCAATATCTGGTTTTAGCACTGTTTTGGTCTTCATCTTCTCCTGTTCTGCTTAGAATGACATAACAAAAGTAACTTTATAGTAGTTATTCCCATAAGAGAATTGCTCTCATTAGCCACAATTCCATATGTGATTTTGATTAAAGTTTTTCTTGCAACTGAGTTACGTATGTAAAAGTGAATTATTCATGAAGATGATATCACCATTGAAAATTGTTGAAGGGACTGCAGGGACATTTGTTCATTTTCAATTCAATAGACTATTGATTGGTCAACTAAAAGTGCTAAGGCCAACAGACTTTTGGCATCCACTTTTGAGGTAAGGCTGCATTGACAATTGGCATGCCTTCCACATATCAAGTTTAAAATGCTATAGAAGAATTATTATTTGTGTAGAGACCAACACAGACAAAAATATAAGAAAAATTTACAATAAGAATCTGCATAGAACTGGTAAATGTAGGATAAAAAGTCATATGCAAGTTAGACTACTACCATTATTGTATTATTCAACTAAACAAATTTACAGGTCTTCTTGAATCCTCCATCCATAGCTAGCTTAACATATGAAGCAGAGATGGGAGTTGGAATAGATTACTAAATCTTAAGGATCTAAAAGATAAATATGAAGTTCACCTAACAATGTACATTTATTGGGGAAACAAGGAGCTTCCTTTTCCATTTGTCAATGATAATATGTATCTGGAATTGACAACAGGGCATGAACATGGTCCATACCATTTAGCAGTAAATCCAGCATCTTTAACTGTGTCAATTATTTTACAAAGAAAAGAAGTGAAATATGTACAGGGGGGCACGATTCCTGAAGTCATGATCTTTAGGGTCGTCTTTCAGGAGCAGAACTCACTTTCGACCCATCCTCACCAAACGCTGCTGGTGCTTCTCAGCGGCCGCCTTATCAGCAGCTTCACGCTTCAGTGCCCTCTTGGCACGCCGCCCAACAAGTTCTTTAGAAGCAGCAGTCTCCTTATTGGGCTCGCGGGAAGAACCAGCACCCGATTCCTGAGGGTTTGATCGATAAACAGGCCTCGCTTCTTGCCTTCCTGCACTGACATATCCATTGTCTCCCCATCGTCTATTGCCTATACGGAGTCTTGAAGAACTGCTAATGAAATAATCTTCTGTAAAATCATCATCTGCATCATCATACATGTACAAGTCATCCATGTCATCATCAATCTCCGTCTTTTCCTCCACAATCAAAGGTTTAAACCATGATGCCCTGAGGAGAAGGCAAACGCTCTCCTCAAACATGTAGTCCTGAAGGCTGTTAAAATGGACAAATAATTATTACTCAAGAGAATAGAAGTCACCAGCTACAAATAGAATTCAAAATCCAAAAAAGAAGCATAGATGGCAAACATAGAAACAACGCCCTTATCAAAAATGGAACCAACAATACATTAGTTATGTCAATATGTGAAAGGAAAAAGAGGCCTACAAAAGCTTTTGGTCCTCAATACAACCTAACACAGCATTCATACTTTGAATGCAAATCATAAAGTAGTTAATATCATGACAACACCACAGTATTCTTCTTAAGTAGGAGGATTCAAAATTACTATAGTTGCTTCACATTTAGATCCCAATGTTTATAGGTATATTTGCAAGGAAGACGAGATTATTTTAAGTACCATTCTGAAACAGTGGAGATTCATGAGACACTACAAGAGGATAGACATCTGATAATTACTGGATGTACACCTCTTCAGCTTGGTAAGCCAATGACAGGAAGATACTTCAGAATCAACGTGCTCTACCATATAATGGGAACTTTCCATGAATAATGACATGAAGTAGCTATGTTTGTTCAGGCAATTTGCCTTCCAGATTCATCTATGGGGAGGTGGGACCTGGTAAAAATTGGGAGTTTGAATAATATGGAATAACTGATAAGCGAACTTTGTATTAAAGAGGCCACTGGAGAAGGGAATCCAGAAGAAAGTATCAACTTTAAGATCAGAGAATAGAATGTATGTGGTGTTGATCATATCTGTAACCTGCAGGGACAAGTCCAAAGAAAACGAGGATAGATTCACCGGTTGTTATGAATCATATAGCTTAGAGGCTTTCCATGAATAATGAAAGCAAGTAGTTATCTAAACCTCTCTACATTAAACTCTTGCTATGCTTCACAAGACTTCACATCTCCCTCCTTAGTCCTTGCCTCTGGAGGTTGCATCAACACCCAACAACCAAAACAAAGATAAGGGCATAAGGCAACTAATATACCACACAATTTTAAAGGTCCAGTTTCGCCCCAAGGAGCTGGCCTAGTCGTAGAAGGGTTGGAGTGACACGTTCGGAACCAAGGTTCGACCACCAAAGATACTAAGCTATATGAATTCTTTTCATCTTCCTAAACCTTGATGCACAGATTTATCGAGTGTCTAGTTGGAGATAGCAGGCCCCCGAAGGATAATCGAGGCACAGACACAACAGAAAATTATTTAAAAATTAAAGGTGAAGTTACCAAGGTAACTGCACGGTACAAAACATAATTGGAGAACTTGATATCAATATGTTAGTCCAGCAAATAAGACAATGACACGGTACTAACCTGCAAGCTTGATAAACATAGAAACCATCCAAAGACATCAAATTTAAGAAAATCGTAGCAAGTCACAAACTTATAAAAAAAACGTTCTGCTAGTCTCAATCTCATCAATGAACACATCTTTCCACCATTGTGCTCATGGTTTCATAATATCATTCACCATTAAAATATAACAGTGTTAATCAGATAACAGAATGACCATGTTCATCAGCATCATGATGTTTCACAAATATTTTAAATAAAGGAAAGTTTACTCAAAACTAATCAGTTACCTTCCATCAAGTGAGCGATGGATGTAGAGAAACTCAAATGGATGCTTACACTGAGGACATGTTGGTTCCTCTTTATAGGTAGCCCAGCGAAGGATACAAGTCACACTGCACACAAAGCAAGGAGAATAATATTATCATAACAGAATTTTCTGTAATTACAAAGAAAAGAAGATAAATACACCCTTGAAAGTTCTGCAGAATGCAAACTTTCAAACTTTTAGAATATCTGTACACCTGTGAAAAGACGGTTTCATAGTAATAAAGTCCAGTAAAAATGAACATGAATGAAGTATGACAGTCATAACAACAACAACAATGTACCCAAGGTAATCCCACAAGTGGGGTTTGGGGAAGGTGTTGTGTATGCAGACCTTACCCCTACCGTGAAGGTAGAGAAGTTGTTCCGATAGACCCTCGGCTCAAGTAAAACATTTTAAAGCAGGTATGAAAAGGGAATACATTAGTGAAGAAGTCATGATGAAAATAATGGAAAAAAGAACTATACCAATAACAAATAGTACGATAATCAAAGCAAAGAGAACATGTGATAAAAATCGAAGAATAAGATACCACGGGAGTAATAATAATAAAAAATACTGATAAGGAAAACTAGACAACGCTTGACTACCTACTAACCCCTTCTATCTTAATTATCGACCTTCATATCCTCCTATCTAGAGTCATGTATCATCAGTTAGCTGCAGGTATGTCATGTTATGAACTTATGTCTAATCACATCCTCAGTAATTCTTTGGCCTACCTCTACTTCTACCTTTCTCAGACACACTATGGTAACCTCTCACACGTCCTCACTAGAGCATCTGAGCATGACCTCTTCACATACCAGAACCATCTCAATCTTGCTTTCCTCATCTAGTCCACCACAAAGACCACTCTATAAAACTTACCTTTAAGTATTGGTGACACGTTCTTATCACACAAGACACCGAATGTGAGCCTCCATTTCATTCACCCTGCTCCCATACGATGTATAACACCATCGTCAATCTCCCCATTTCCCTAGATTATTGACTCAAGATACTTGAAACTTCCTCTCATGAAGATGACTTATGTATCGATCTTCACTTCCACATATACGTCTCGAGTCACGTCACTCTGTCTTAGTCCAACTCAACCTCAACCTAGACATCATGGTCTGTCTCAAAAACTCTAGCCTATCGTTAAATCCATCGTGTGTCTCGTCAATCATATTACGTCATCTACAAATAACATACACCATAACACCTACCCTTAGATATGTCGCATCAATTCATCCATCACTAAGGTAAAATAAAAATGGGATAATATTTTTATCCTTGGTACGACCCCATCACATATGAGAAGTGTTTCGAGTCTCCCCTATGTGGTTTCCCAGGTCTTGGCTCCATTGTACATATCCTTTGTCGCCTAAATGTATGTTATAGGTACACCTCTAACCTTCAAACATCCTCAAAAAACTAACTAGGGACTTTGTCGTATGGTTTTTCTAGATCAATGAACACCAAATGTAAAGTATCTCTTCCTCACCATGTACTACTCCACCAATCTCCTTATGAGATGAATGACTTATGTAGTTGATCATCACGCCATGAAATTGAATTGGTTCTCGATAATAGACACACCTCCTCACCCTCGTCTCCACCATCATCTCCCAAACTTTCATATTGTGACTCAACAACTTGATACCCCTCCCCTATAGTTGTTGCAATTTTGGATATCAATCTTATTCTTGTAAACCAGAAACATTGTACTCTACATCCGTTCCTCGAGCATTTTTTTCGTCCTAAAACTGAAATCAAACAACCCAATTAGCCAATCAATACCAGTCTTGCTTGCACTCTTCCAAAATTCCACTGAGATCTTGACTGGCCCGATGGCTCTCTACCTTCTCATCTTACGAATAACCTCCTCAAACTTTATACCTCTACGGTACCCAAAATTTGGACGACTCTCAGAGTTCTCAAAATCACCCAGTACAATATTCTTGTCCCTATCTTCATACAAGAGTTCATGAAAGTATATTTGACATCTTTGTCTAATGTGTGCCTCTTCTAGCAATACTTTTCCTTCCTTCCTTGTTTTTGATGGACTTCACTTGGTTCAGGTCGCGGGCTTTTTTCTCTCACCCTGTAGAGTCTATAAATCTTCTCTCTCGCCCTTCTCCTCCTCTTTCACAGTCTCTCAATTAAAAATAGTTGCTTAAATATGCAAACATATGTGATTCTCCATCACTATTCATTAAGCTCCATTTACTACCATATGATGATCATTGTGACAAAAATAGTTACAACATCATCTTATTGGATATTTAGGTACAAAACCAAATTGAAAGAGATAAAGTCATCTAAAACAGGAAACTGAACAGAAACGAATCAAGTCTGTGCTGATAAAATGGCAATAAATAGACAAAAGAGAATCATTCTTTAGACAAACCAGTAGGCATGCTCGCAACCTTTTACAAGGGCAGTTTCTTGAAGCACTATCTTATTCAAACAAACAGCACAAATCCCATGATGGTTATTCTCGCACCCAACTCGGGATGTTTCCTCAGTTGTGCTCTTCATTTTGTTCTGAAATGAAAACCCATATCAATCAACATATCCAATGTACTCAATCCCAATATCTCGACTAAACGCCATCCATGCAGGAAAAATATAGAAATAACAAATTCCAAGCTATTGTAACTTCACAAAATAAAAGATAAAGTTAGATAAGCATGGCCATATAGAAAGTCTATTAGCAAAGTTTATCCATAGAAACGTCTACTTTACGGTAACTAGTTTGTACTTCAATCAAAATTTGTGAACATGTACAAATAACAACAAGCATCAATTGTCACCAAAAACCTCCTCCATCACACAAATCTTCACTCAACTACAAGTCAATACCAAACTAATTCAGGATATCGTATTTTTTTTCTTTTTCAGAGTTGCATCCTCTATATCCATTTCATTCCAATACTCATCATCATACAAATCTTAATTCAGATAAACAACTAAACTTCCAATAATCTAACACTACAATAACAGATCAAAACTTCCATAATCATCTCAAGGGAAAAATGAATCTTGGATCAGACTAAACACTCGAGCAATTACAGATATTAATAAACTAAAATAGCCCCTAATCACAAACCCTCTTCTAGAATACACAATGGGGTCAGCTATTACTTCACAATCCTCAAAACCCACATAACTATTTCAAGAAAAAATGGATCTTGAACGACAAATAGCTAATAAAAGAAGAAAAAACCCGAATTACCTGGGGTTCCATGAATAGATCTTGAATGTCGTTGACGAGTTGTGGAGATTCAAACTCGACAACTGTAGCCATATGGTGAAGTTAGGGTTGAAAAGGGGTCAAGAAAATGGAAAAAAATAGAGAAACGGAGAGATAATTAGATACTCTACCGACTAGGTTTCAGTATATATGTGTGGAAAGGGATAAAATTACAGAAAACTAAGAGAGAGAAGACGAAGGGAGATTGATTCCCTAGGATTATTCTTGATTCCAAAAGGAAAGAGAGCTTCGAAGAGGGGACGAAGCCAAGGCGGATCACATACAAGAACTATTATATAGGATGTCCCACGTAACTCCAACCAACTCACCCAACAAGAAAAAATGGGGATTACAATTTATATTTATTAATGATTTTATGAAGGGAAAAAGGGTGAAAGGTGTCTTTTAAGTATGCAAACTTTATAATATTTGTCCTTTATTAATAGTTTGGTAATTTTGATTTAATATCTTTGTAATGGAGCGCCCCTTACGGCCTTACCACAAGACTTTCTAGTGCGAATTTGAATTTAGTTAGACTTCAATATGGATATCGAACATTAAATGGGAAGCCAATTTTTTTTTATTAATTTGAGAAATACTCTCTCTTTTATTTGCAAAAATATTATTACATTGATAATATTTGTCCTTTATTAATAGTTTGGTAACTTTGGATCATTTAAGTTGCCTTAGACTTTCTCAAGATAGTGCTTTAAACTTTCTCTTGACTCACTCTAATTTTCACAATCAATGTAAGAAAAATACTAGTTCCAAAGACTTTTAGCAAAAGTCAATAAATAGAATTCATGTAGAAATACAAGCATGAACAACAACCCAAAAATGTCAATGCGTAAAATATTGCAATCTCGTAAATAAGAATTGAGAATTCGGAATAAGAACATAACTCATATCAAGAATTCCATGAAATTGAGGATAGAACCCTTGACTGAACTTTTACTGGCTGAATTTAGATGCAGGGCGTGACGACGAACTTAGTCAATCACTAAGAATAGCCTTACATACCTGGGAAGATGAGATTGTCTTGAAACCTTGAACGGGGGATTAAAGCTGATGAACCTTAGCTTCTTCTTTGAGAGAACTTAGAAAGTGTGAATTTGATTTGTCTAAGGGTTGGTCATGAATGGGGAAGTTATTACGCTATGAGATAGACTTAATAAAGATAATTGAGGATAAAAGGTCAAGAATACCCTTCTGAAAACGTAAGTAGACCATAAAAATTAAAGAAAACAACCTTTAATGAATCTCGTCGGCCAAATCGGCGATCAGGAGGTACCCTCGCCGAAATATTCAGCGGGTCACCAAATAAGGCTATAGATCGCCAATATATCCAGAGACTAGATTTGCAAGACATTTTGGTGAGGTAATTCAGCGAGTCGCCAATTGGGCCGGTGTCCTCGTTGAATTTCTCAACCCACACATTTTTCATTAAAACGATCATAACTTTTTACTCCAAGCTCCTATTGATGCAAAATTTATGGAGTTGGAAAGAAGACTCATAGATCTTTAATTTATTAGTCACGGGCCACTAGCACTTTATATATTGAGAGATGTGATCGTTTGAAGTTCACCTTATTTTGAACTCATGCGAGAAATTAGCCGATAGAAATGTTTTGAACTTGGCTTGGTGTTTGAGGTCTCTTATGACCCTAGATCACTTTCAATATCCTTGATACACTTGGTAAAGGACCTTAAAAAACACGAACAAGTAGGACATCACCCTATTCAAGCTCATATACTTACGACGAAGGATTCAAATTTTTAAAAGTAGAGTTGTGAGGTGTTACATTTATTTCAGTAAACTTCTAAATTACTTTTGCATGTAATTTCCATCATCATGCCCATATTTGTATATTTGTAAGATTGCGAGGTGTTACATTAGACAAATCTTGTGCCTTAGTCATCATCATATCATCAATATAGTGCATTATGACTTGAATCCAATATCTTATCATTATAAAAGCATTTTAGGCCATAATATGATAGGCTTCGAACTAAAAATTGTATCACCATGATGCACCAAAATTTTAACTTAGTGTCTTATCCTCTTGGTGCTATGAAACTTGAATCTACTATCTTACCCTTAATCAATGGCATAATATGCCAAAGTGCAATGAGACTCACCCCCGAGCCTATGTAAATATGTTACTCAATTATATTGGTTACAAGGATAATATTATATTTATATGCTAAAGGAATTACATAAGAGTTAGCTAGAACATACTCCCTAGACGGGCTAGTAATTACAACAAGGTTATCAAAATAGGCTAACTTATTACACATAGATGGCCTAATTAGTCTAGTAGAGATAGCTCAATTCTTGTCTTTAGCAAGCTGGTGTTTGATATATTCCGGTGTAGATTGCAAAATGATAGCCTTGTCATAGGTTGTTAGCCTGGATCCTTGCTTAGCTAGTATATCTGCTACGTAGTTACCCTGCCTGAAGCTAGGTCGGACCAGTAGATTCTGCAACTTCTTAAACAGTGACCTGCATACAAGGATAATAGATTCATAACCCCCATGAGGAACACTACTGCTAATTGTCCTCCTTTGCTTTATGTAAAATCATCATTCAACTATTTGTGTCGTTGTTATCTTTATTAATTTATGAGGTTTGTGCTGATAACGTATTATAAAATTAAACTAAAATTAATAATAAGAAACAAAAAATAAGACAAAGTATATAGAGAACAAGAGCAAACTCTCTTCTTTCTTCCTATTCTATTTCAAGTGTATTTACAATATGACTTATCATCCTCTTTATAGGATTCCATAGAGCTAGATAAAGAGAATGTCATAATTATCTCGTTAAGAGAGAATGTCATAAATATGACATTAAGAATAGAGATCATAGAGTAGGTGGAACATAATGGTGAATAGTTGTAGGAATATGGAGAGACTAACATGCTAGATTTTTTATTTATTTTTTTGTTTTCACTTGGTATCTATATCCAAGCCGATTAAATTTGGATTCGCGTCGGCAAGTTTCACATTGGAGGGTAAAACGCTCCCTAATAAAAACGACTCCTTAATTTCACAATCATAGATGTCGTCACACGAGAATAGGTGGAGGACTTATTAAAGGCATATCTGGGGGAGAGAGAAAAAGAACTAGCATAGGGTATGAAATCCTTGTTGATCCTTCTCTCCTCTTGCTCGGAGGCTAAATCTTTTTGGTAGAGAAGTAATTAAATTGAAATTAAAAGCTTACAACAGAAATATTTGGTCAATTTGGAAGTATATAGAAGAAGAAATTTACATCCATATATACATTTTCAGAAATAATTAAAAGTTTTTATTTATTTATTTTTATAATTAACAATTAGAAATTATATTTCACGAAAGTTCAATTATGTGCTTGCATGACGCATTTAATTATCAAGTTTCATTAATTAACCAAATCTATATATATATATAAAGCTGAATGATAGGGCTGCTGATGTGACATGCTTCTAAAGCTAGGATTCATATTTATCTTCTTTTGACATTTTTTTTTTTATCACTTATTTTGTAACTAAATAAAAAATAATATTATACATTAAATAATTTACAATAAATATTGCTGGAAATTAATGTTATTCATATCTTTTAAAACCTTTCTCAATTCTTTTTTTACTTGGTTTTTTCCTCCCCTTAATCTCACAATTAATGCCATTCATATCTTTTCCTTAAATTACTCCATTTTTTTCCTGTTTTACTTATTTAATCCATTCCAAGTAAGTTAAAAATCTTACTACATCTTTCCTTCCTAATTTGGTTATACTCATCAAGTAAGTAAAAATCTTACTACATCATTTCTTCCTTGTTTCATTATATTCATCAAGTAAGTTAAAAATCTTACTACATTATTTTTTTCTTATTTGATTATATTTATTGTATATTTCTATTGAGTTTTAGGTTTCATACATCATCGATCTAAGGCTCATGGATGACAAAGTGAAATTAGGATGAAATTTCAAGTTTGGATTTGGAAAAAATGATCATTTCATTTCTGAGTAAGATAGTTTTTCATCAACCTCCATTTGTATTTATTCGTATTTGTAAATCATCATCTTCCTACATTTCTTTATTCCTCTTTTAGTATGAGATTTTATTTATGTATATTAATTATTGGAAAAACAAATTACTATTATACCGATCTTCATGAAGTACATGATTTTCAAAGAAAACTATATTTTCTGATTCATATATTTTTTGTTGGTTTAACTTTGCATATATTGTTTCTTTTGCAGGGCAAAATTTTCATGAAACATAAAATCAAAGCACATAATCGATCATGATAAGACGATGATCGTTGAAACACTATTTCTAGATTATTTTCTTTAAAAAATTTCATCAACATGTAAGGTCGGTATATTTATGATTAAATAATTTTTTTTTGGTTTTATATAAATTTTGTATTACTGTAAGTATTTCAATGAGAGCTTTAGAATATATAATGTGGTATAAGAAAATTTATATTTCTTTTCATTCGGATTGTATTGCTATAAAAATATAAATTTTGTGGATTGAAAAGGTGATGTCTCACTTATTTTGTCCAAGAAATATCATTATCTTCTCTCCCCCTTATTTTTGTTGTCTTTTATCTATTTTTTCTATTTATTTATATAATATTTTAAAAAAATTGTTGATCCTACGTTATTGTATATTGCAATAATTTATATGTATACATAATAATATAGTTAAGGAATATACAAAGTTATTTAAGACCTCTCTTTGGCCAAGAAATACAATTGCAATATATTTTTTGGACTTTTTTCTATTTATTTTTATTTATGTGCTATATAAAAAATATTAATAATATCACTCATTTAACTCTTTTAATTGTACTAAATATGCAATATAAGAAGTTAGAAGAATCTCTTTTTTTTAAAAATCTTTAATATAAAAATCAGTGCTCTTTATTTTTATTATTCCCACAATTTTGTATTGTCATAGCCCCTTAAATAATTATTAGTCATAGTCATGATATTATTTGTACTTAATATATTCATGTTTTATTTTGACTTGAATAATAAAATAAAGGCTATTGAATGGTGATCGGCTTGTGTCTATGGATGTTGACAAGAACTCGAAAAATTATGCAATGGTTTTGTATTTTTTCTTCTAAAATTCAATAAATAAGGTTGTCGAAAATTTCTCGTATGACTTTATAGAAATTATCACATTAGTCTTTTTAATTTTTATGTTTTCGATACGTACTTATTATATTCATATTTTAGTTTGACTTGAATAATAAAATAACGGCTATTGAATGGGTGATCGGCTTGTGTGTATGGGTGTTGATAGGAGCTCGAAATTTTTTGCATTGATTTCGTATTTTTTCTTCTAATTTTTAATGATTATGGTTGTAGAAAATTTCTCTTTATTTTATACTTTATACGAATTTTATTGTTAGTAAGTTTATAATTTATTTTGGTTAAAAATAGTAACTTATGACTTTGTTGAGAGTCATCTAACTACTAATCGAATATTTTCCTCTATCAATCAATTATATATATATATATATATATACTAGAAGATTCAAAATAATTGTGGTTGAAAAATGAGAGGAAGTTTCTCTATTTATAGTCAACAAAGGGTAATATGAACAACTGTTTTTTTGTGTCTTATCTGAAAAGTCATGACTTTTCCGAGAAGTCACAATCCTTTGGAAAAGTCACAACTCTTTGAAAAAGTCATAACTCATCGAAAAATCACAACCCTTTGAAAAAAGTCACAACTCTTCGAAAAAGTCACAACCTAAGTTAGGGATATTATAGTAATTTAACATTCAAGTTAGGAGTTCATGCTTTTAAGGTAATATATATATATATACACACACCACTAATATCTATATTATATTTCATAAAATTATTGGCGTCTTATCATCTTTATGACCGCACAAAGCGCGGACAAATTCACTAGTTCATGTATGATATAAAACTAGATATAGATAAAGTGATGTGACACATCTCTATGTCCAACATTTTTATTTACTCTTTTTCTCATTTTCCCCCAACATTTTTCTCATTTTTCTTTCTTTATGCTACTGACCAATGAATTAATAAAGGATAAATAACACAAATCTCACTAGTTTAGTAGTTAATTACCTTCTTTTCCATGAGTTTGCGATATTACAAATACTATCATAATTTCGCACCTCGAATACTTGAATCTGGCGCATCAGATGCATGTATCTCGAATACATGTTAGCCATATATATAAGTGTATTTAAATAAGAAATGTAATTGAAAGACACGATTTAAAAAGGAAATCACACGTGTAATAATTTTGGAGTATCTCGCGGTATTACTTCTCTTAAATAAATTTAAACATTTGAAATCCTTCCAATTGTTCTTAGAGAATCAACAAACTTTACACTTCTTCTTCCTTGAAATTCTTCTCCAATAATTTCGAGCTTTTATGGTTTCAACAATGGCGAATATCACTATATTATTAAAAATCGTGTATCTGAAATTTAATGGCATATTAAGAATTAGAAACCCCATTACTTGAGGGATACAACTTAGATCTTAATTAACATTACTACTTATTCGATACACATATATCTTCTATCAAACAAAATTAGATACAAGACTTAATTAACATAGCTACTTATTGGATATACATGTATCTGATAATACATCTTCTATCAAACAAAACTAGATACAAGACTTAATTAACATAGCTACTTATTAGATATAAATGTATCTGATAATAAATATTCTATCAAACAAAATTAGATACAAGACTTAATTAACATAGCTACTTATTGGATTTACATGTATCTGATAATAAATATTCTATCAAACGAAATTAGATACAAGAAATGAGAAATAATATAATCAGATACATGCCATTATATCAGATACAAAATAAGATTCAAAATCATGTCATTATATCAGATACAAAATAAGATTCAAAATCATGTCATTATATCAGATACAAAATAAGATTCAAAATCTTTAACACTGAAAGATACATATAGCATTAATTTCAGATACATATAAAGAATTTTCACAATCACATTTAATTCATCTAATACTCAAAAAAACATCTTCTAAATCGTCTCTGATGATATTAGGATCTATAGAGGTTTCATCCTTTCAGAATAATTTTGGCTAGTGTTGAAAGGTAGTAGATAGACAACGAATTTCCATTTCTGTGATTGAAGAGAGTGTGTATGTAGACTAGGATTGGAGACATATGAATTGGAGGGGATAAATTATACACAATTAGTCTATTCTAGACTATTTTTGAGGGAGTGGTGTATCTCAATATTTTTTACTTCAACTATGATACAAAATTCTTAAATAATGGAATTATATATAGGATAATACACATGGTATGAATGTATGTCTAATTACATAGTTTTTTTCCGGTGAAAATGTTATAAATGACATTTATAGGACTAATAATTTTAAGTTATGACAGTAAAATAATTCTTTCAAGTTGTAGCAATAAAAAATTGCAGGTTCTAACATTTTATTAAAATAAAAAAATGTTTTAAAATAATAGTAAAAAAATATTTTATTTTAAAAAAATAAAAAGTAAAAAACGGATATAGTTGGAGTAATAAATTTGAATTCATTAATGATAATTAATATTTTTCATAAAATTAGGAGATTCAAAACAAAGTAGGAATATTTGTTTTCCTTTTTTAACTCTAATCAGTTAAATTTCATTCAAAAAGTAGATTTTCTTCTTTTTGTTCAAACGTTTCTCTCTCCTCACAATTTTTTCTGTAATTGTCGTCACTCACGACTAGTTCCAATTTGTTTTGGTTCAATAATCTTCATTTTATTGTAATGGACGGCATCTTATCAATATTAATAAAACATGGTGGTAGATGGGATCCTTCAGGTTAGTGTTCTTTGCGATTTTTTATTTGAATTGTTATACTACTCAAACGTAAAAATAAATAAATAAGAACAATGATACTTTAAAGGAAATTTTCTGATTTTGTTTGTGTATAATAGATTTTAATTGTGACATTTTTTTGTATGAACAGTCTTTTGTTCATATTACATAATAATTTTTTGAAACTGTAGTAAATTCTGGTATGATTTTTTTTTTAATTTAAGGTTTCTGGAAAAAAAGTACATAAAATTTATTTGTAATTTGATATACTGTTTATACCATTTTTGTGTACGATTTCGGAATTATATTTGAATGATTTGGGTATACTTTGTATTTGATAAATGACAATATATGAAATATTAATAATGTTATCATGATATATGTATAAAATGTGTGCCAAAAAAATGTATGAAATGTGTATACTTTATTCTATAATGTTTTATGGTATGATTTCTGGTTTGAACGTAATTTGATAATAATAATAATGAAATTAAGTTGGTATACTATTTAATTAAGAAATTAGAATTAATATTTATAAGTTGGAATTGGTTTGGTATTCTATCTGACATGATATTGGTACGAATAATTGATGACTATTGACTGAAAATATGTATGAAAAGTGTGAATAAGAATTGTATAAAATGTGAATAGAAATATAACACATGTATTTTTCCTTTTTGTATTATGTAAGATTGACACTGTGATTTTTTTGATGAAACAGACAAATATGTTGATTTTCAGATGGAGGGAATTATTTATGAATTGTTTGTGTATAATATAATTTAATTATGACGTTTTTGGTATGAGCATTCTCTTTTTGAAATTCGTATAATTTTTTTTTTCATTTAAGGTTTTTGTTTAAAAAAATTTACATAAAATTTATTTGTAAATGTTATACTTGTTATACCATTTTTGTACGATTTTAGAATTATATTAGAATGAATTTCGTATACTGTTTACCTAATAAATGACAAGTAATTGTTAAAATTAGTATTATTTTTGTATTATATTGGCATGATTCTGCTATGAAAAAATTACGACTTATGGGATGAAATAGTTATAATGTTAGTATGAAATATGTATGAAAAGTGTGCCTAAAAATGTATTAAATGTGTATACTCCATTCTCGCGTTTTTAAAAAAAAAAAAAGAATAATGTTATATTTTGGTACTCCATTATTATTTGGTAGGTTTGCTGGTTAAAAAAAGTATATAATTATTTTTTAATACTACTAATTCAAAACATGTGTTGCAATCTATAATGTTTTATGATACGATTTCTGATTTGAATGGATTTTTTTTGGCATTATAATGGAATGTAATTTGATAATAATAATGTAATAAATTTGGTATACTGTTTATTTAAGAAATTACAATTAATCTTTATAAGTTGGATTTATTTTGGTATTCTATTGGCATGATACTGGTATGAATAAGTGATGATTTTTGAGTAAAAATATGTATGAAATGTGTGAATAACAATTGTATAAAATTTGTATACAATTCTAGAAGGCTAGCTGATGTGAAATTCAAGAGGTTTAAAATTACGTGCAGTACATATCGTCGGGAGGGACACAACAAGAAGACAGATTCAAATTACCCTGCTGGAAAATGTCATAATTTATTTTGATTTTGATTTGGTGGTTTAATTGTGACAAACTCATGTTTTGATTTATTTTGCCTTTTAAGTTAATGAATTATAATTTCAGAACATTTATTATGTGTATACTTAATTCTTTGTGTATTCAGTGTTTTTCAAATGTATAGTGGCAAATTCGATAATGCTGGTATGCAATTGGTGTCGACTGGAAAAATTAAGTCAAATTTAAGTATGAAAATGGTATCCAACTGAAGTCTCACTGATTGAAAAAACATGTAATTGATATTTCAATCGAATTAGCCAACCTAAAACTAGTTAATATTGTATCCAATTGGTATACACTTGGTATCAAACTGATATCCAACTGAATTTTTTTAAAATAATAATAATTGAGATTTAATCGAATTAGCCAACCTAAGACTAGTTAATGTAATTTCTAATTGGTATTCATTTGGTATCCAACTGATATCCCATTGGAAAAATAGAAAAAAACAAGACTTAATTGAGATTTCAACCAAATTAGTTAATCTAAAACTAGTTATTGTTGTATCCAATTGGTATCCATTTGGTATCCAACTGGTATTCAATTGGAAAAAATAGAAAAACTAAGATGTAATTGAGATTTCAACAAAATTAGCCACCCTAAAACTAGTTAATATTGTATCCAATTGATATTCATTTGGAAAACTTAAGTGTAACTATGTATACAGTTGTCGTATAAAAGGAATTTCAAAATATTTTATGTTTATGATGTATTTTCCAAAACTAAAAATCCAGTATAGATCTGGCTAATGTTGATATCCAATTTGTATACACTTGGTATCTAATTTGAAAATCTAAAACAAAACCTAAAAATAAAAATGTATGAGGTTGATATCCAACTGGTATAAATATGGGAAGAATAAATTTGATAATGTAAAATATTGCATATTATATATTGTTCTAAAAAACTGTAGCAAAAACAAATATACATCATCTAAAAATTTAAAAGCATGTAATAATTAAAAGTCTAAGCTACAATCAACTATTTCAAATTTGTTTTTCATGGTCTTGGTGTAGGATAATTGGTAGAATCCAGAGCATGTTCTTTTGCTATGCGGGATCCACCAAATTTGCTAGCAACAGTTCCAGTTACTTCATTCTCACTAATTGCGCCATCAACATTCCTGCTTCTTCCATACTGCCATAGGTCTGTGGCGTACATTTAACGATGGTATTTTGCATCGATATCAATGAGACCCATATCAAAAACTCCATTGCTAATATGTTCAACAAATAGACATGTGTACATACCATAATCACTGAAACAACATTGAAGAAACAAATAATTTTGAGAAAGAAAATGAATTAGTTATTATGAACAAATCACAAAAAGATAGGAATAATATAAATTTCATATAAATTTTATCCCCATTTCACCAACTTCAATCGGAAAACAATTTATTTAAATACAACTGTGAAAAAGTCATACCATATTTATACAAACTTCATGCCAATGCACAAACATATTAATACAAATCATACCAACTACATAGTATATCAATTTCATGACAAAAATATACTCAATTTGATCATATACAACTTTACTGGGCTTTGTTTCTTTTTGGGAGTGGTTACACTCTTGTTCGCTGGATTTGTATTCTGTTGGTCAGCGGCATTTGAGTCAAGATGTTAAAAGATAAAACCTCAATTTCAACATTAGCAACCCCTTCTAACGAATCTGGGACTCTTTCTAAGTGTATGTTGATGTTTTTCATTCTTTGACATGTTTGTTTGTCAATCTAAACTCTTGATTCTTTGTATTGTGTAGAAGATATGTCCTTCTTTTGAGTGTACAAAGAAGAAGAATGAAGATGATGAGAGAGAAAGATTTACCGTTTCTTCTTTTGAATGTACAAATAAAAAGAATGATGATGGTGAGAGAGAAAGATCTACCGTTTTAGTAAAAGTTGAACGTGGGGGTGGGGGTAATGATTTGGCGTGTGAGTAAGAAAGAAACGTGCTAGTGGAGGTGGGTGGTTGATGTGTGAACAGTAAAAGAATCCCTAAAAAGGTGTAATATTACTTGTGAAAGGTAAGAAATCCCTAAAAAGGTGTAATAGATAATTACCATTGATTCCCTCTTATTAATTTTATTTATCTCACCTATTAATTAAAATATAATTATAAAAGACTAATTATTTACTAAAGTGGAATTAATTAATTTATAAATAAAAAATAATTTGTTATAACTTGCAATTAAAATGTTATAAGTAGTAATATTTTAAAAGTAGATCTAAAACCTGTAATATTACTACTTAAATAGATGTGTGGGGTGATTTTTCCATAAAAATGGTCATTTAAGTTTAGGTGGGCTGATTAACACTTTTCATACATATTTTCACTCAATAGTCATCAATTATTCATACCAATATCATGCCAGATAGAATACCAAATTAATTCCAACTTATAAATATTAATTCTAATTTCTTAATTAAATAGTATACCAACTTAATTTCATTATTATTATCAAATTACGTTCAAACCAGAAATCATACCATAAAACATTATAGAATAAAGTATACACATTTCATACATTTTTTTGGCACACATTTCATACATATATCATGATAACATTATTAATATTTCATATATTGTCATTTATCAAATAAACAGTGTACTCAAATCATTCAAATATAATTTCGAAATCGTACACAAAAATGGTATAAACAGTATACCAATTACAAATAAATTTTATGTATTTTTTTTCTCCAGAAACCTTACATTAAAAAAAAAATTCATACCAGAATTTACGACAGTTTCAAAAAATTATTATGTAATATGAACAAAAGACTGTTCATACAAAAAATGTCACAATTAAAATCAATTATACACAAACAAAATCAGAAAATTTTCTTTAAAGTATCATTGTTCTTAAATTTTTTTTTTTTTACGTTTGAGTAGTCAAATAAAAAATCGCAAAGAACACTAACCTGAAAGATCCCATCTACCACCATGTTTTATTAATATTGATAAGAAGCCGTCCATTACAACAAAATGAAGATTATTGAACCAAAACAAATTGGAACTAGTTGTGAGTGACGGCAATTACAAAAAAAATTGTGAGGAGAGAGAAACGTTTGTACAAAAAGAAGAAAATCTACTTTTTGAATGAAATTTAACTGATTGGAGTTAAAAAAGGAAAACAAATATTCCTATTTTGTTTGGAATCTCTTAATTTTATGGCAAATATTCATTATCATTAATGAATTCAAATTTATTACTCCAACTATATCTGTATTTTACTTTTTATTTTTTTAAAAAAAATCTTTTTTTAATATTATTTTAAAGCATTTTTTTATTTTAATAAAATGTTAGAACCTGCAATTTTTTATTGTTACAACTTGAAAGAATTATTTTACTGTCATAACTTGAAATTATTAGTCCTATATATGTCATTTGTAAAATTTTCACCACTTCTATTATTACACAAATCTTTCATATTCCTTGTAGTAGCACATTAATATCTATTACTCCCTCTGTTTATATTTATACGTCCTTCTTACTAAAAATAAATGATCCTTAATAATATCTCTGTTCACTTTTAATTATCATAGTTTCCTTTTTTAGAGTCAAACGATAATAATTTTGACTAATATTTTACGATGTATTTTTTCATCATATTAATATGTTAAAATTTGAAATTTATAGTACTTTTCGTATAGTTTTTGAATATCTAAATTTTTTGTTTAAAATAATGAATTAATGTAATCTAATTTAACTTTGAAAATTAGTCAAATTGACTTTCGAAAAGCGCAACATGACAATTAAAAGTGGACAGAGGGAGTATTTCACTACAACAAAATCGATTATCAGGGACAAATGATTTCGTCATTTATAAATCATATTTCGTCACTAAAAATCTTGTGAGACGAAAAATAATTTGTCATTCAGTCGTCACTAAATGTGTGTCGCTAAAAGTATACAAATACGATTTAGTTCTTCGTCGCTAAAAGTATTATTTAACTACAAAAAGAAAAATCGTCCTCAAATGCTTAAACATTTGTGACAATTTTATTTGTCGTAAAAAATATTTTTTTTTGCAGTTAATAGTATGCTTTGTCACTGAAAAGGTTATTACTACCGACAAAATTATATCATCGCTAATTATTTTACTTCAATCAGTGACGACATCAATTGTCTCTAAAGTTATATGTATTTCGTAGTTGAACAAAATCTAATTTCTTCACTAATGACTATATTTTATATAAAAAAAATTATTTTGTTCTTAAATGTATTAATTAGGGATAAATTGATTTTTATAAAAAAGGTTAATGTTCTTATTTATCTCCCATATCAATATTTTTTAACGGGGCTCCCACATTATGCCTTCTTGGAGACTTGAACTCACAACCTTAAGGTTGGAAGTGAGGAGTGCTTACCATCCGATCAACTCTCTCTTGTCTCTCATTATTATTATTTTTTAACTTCATTCACTTCTTTCAAATTTAACTTCTGTAGAAATAATATATTATATGATTATTTATACACATACACAAATGCATGAAATTTACCACCCACAATTCATTCAAATGTAGACTATATTTTAATTAAACAGTGTATTTTTTAAAATATCTTTAAATATATTCAGTACGATTCTGTCATTTTATTTATTTATTTTTATAAATTTTATAAATTATTCAGTACAATTATAAATTTATATAAAATTAAACTTTTGATTTTATTAAAAAAATCGAATAATCAGTTTAATTCGATCAGTAAATCAATTGTTTTGAAAAAAACATCGATACTCAGAACTATAGTACTTCATCATAATATATTTGAAATCCTAGTTGGTTCATTTCTTTCATTTGTGCTTTCATTTTTTAGTTTATTTCAATTTTCACACTGATGAAAAAAGTTAATAGAAATTGATGAAATATTTCGCACCTTTGCAAAGTCTATGTTTGTAAGTCGATGTTATCTCTGTATAGTTGCTCTACATACGTATGTGGAATTACTATTAAAAATGTACATATTTTTAGGCAGAAGCAAATAGATCGATTTAGTCTATGCAGTTTACCAATCACAAATCAATAGACACGCTAAAAAATTAGCACCAAGAGTTGAGAAATTATTTTTTCTATCGTCTTTATCGATGAAAGTGTATCCAATAAAAAATAAAAGTGTTAAACCAACAAATATTAGCAATATAATGGTAGAACCGTAACCCACTCACGGTACTTATAACCTGGATGATATTTTTCAAATGATGCTTTTATAATTGCATAATTTAAGAAAATTGATGAATTGAACTTTTTAATTTTTACAAAATCGATCGAATTCGTTGGTTTTAATATTTTCCCTCGCCAATTAACGAATGGACTTTGTCTATTTCTTATGAATCACTTGTATTATTCTTTTTGTAAGTTGTCACTTGTAATTATGAACAATTGTAGCCAAAAATATTATATTTAGCTATGAATTTTTTTCGTAGCAAATAGTTGAATTATTCACTGCAAATTTTAAATCGTCACTATTTAACACCTTACATATTCTGTGACAATTGTTTTGTTGTCACTAAATCACATATTGATTAGAGACAATAAAATCTTTATTACCAATTATTTATATTATTAGTGACGAAAATAAATGTCATAATTAAATCTAAATTTTAATAGCTAAAACTTATAATATTTAACTACGAACTCTAATTTGTCGATATTGTAACAACATTTTTTTTTGGATGAATTTTTTTTGTGTCAAAAAATTAACAAATTTTAAGACAAAAAATAATTTGTCATGAATTAGATACATTATTAGTGACGAAATAATGTGTCACTGATAACTTTAAATTCGTGACTAACACTACTTAACAAATGGCGCCAATTAATTTTTTGGTGGGAAACTTTACTGGACAAAAATTCACTACGGATTTCTATGTTTCGTCACTAAAAGTATGTGTCTCATATATTTAAACACGAAAAGTAAATTTTGTCACTAAAAGCGAACAATTAGTGACGAAATTGATGTCGTAGCTAATAATTTCGTAGCTATATATCATATTTGTTGTAGTGTTTGTCATTTCACAAAATCATTGTAGAAATGACATTATTCTTCCTATTTTACCCTTGAGAGTTATTAGCCTTGAAAGTATGAATTTGGCCAATATAGAAAAAAATTAAATTATTTAATTCATATTCATTGGTCAATTTAATTTAATCAAAATAAATTAATTTATGTTCATTTATTGAAAACTTAACTTCAAGAGAATACTAAATAAGGGTACAATGATAAACTTACATAGTTTCTTAAGGGCCTTGAAATCTATAATGACGACATATAAATAAGAGAGATAGAGTTTTTTTTCTTTCCTTAACCTCATATTATTATTTTCCGTCAAATTCTTGAAGGTTATTTATTTTTTTCATAAATTCTTCAAGGTCATTTATTTCTTGCCACTTTCGAGATCTCAAAAAAATAAAATAATTGCTTAAGCAATGGAATATCTGATTATTAACCTTTTTTTGTGCAAAGCAGTGCAAATAAACTAATGCTTTGAAATACTTCATGATTTTGTAATGATTCAAAAATATTGGATTAATTCATGTGCTATTGTGAATTTAACCTATTTTTTTAGTATTTACCATCTCATGATTTGGTGCGATTTAGTTATTGTTTGCTAATTTGGTGGTTATTTGTGTTCTTAAATATCTGTCTATTATTTATAAGTAACATGTCTAATTTTCTTCTTATTTCCATTTTTTTTTAAAACAAATGTGGATCGACTTTAAGAAGTAGTTTAAGTCTATTTGTGCACACTCAAAGTTGAAGAACATGAATGTGAAATCATGCCTGCACATTCATTTCAAATAAATTCTCCCAAAATCATCTACTAATTGCTTTATCGTGTCTAGAAAATAAAGGATAGATTTCATACGAGTGCTTGCAACTGTATACAAGAAGGGAAAATCATTCGCTAAAATTCGATAAATAACCACTTTTCAGCTCATGTAGTTGAAAATAACTATTCATTTGGGGATGTTAAAAATTAATATTTAACACACTTTAAAGAAGAGTGTTGAATATTCAAGAATTGATGAGAAATGAAGTATTGCCTCTAGAAATATTTTTAAAAAGGATAGTTTTAGAGTTAAGTAGTTGAAGCAATATACTAGAAGAGATTAGTAAATATCTCTTCTATATCCTTCCATCACCCGTTCAATATGTGAGTTGTAACTATGCAAGAAAGAAAGATAGAAAGCAAGAAACGAGTGTGTGCTCAAGATAAAAGTGAAGTATTCAAGTAAAGAGTTGTCTATGCAAGAAAGAAGATAGAAAGCAAGTAATGAGTGTGTACTCAAGCAACAAGTGAGTAATCAAGTGCTAACTAAGAGAGCAACAAAAAGAGTTGCTAAATTATGAGTGCAAGAAAAATTGTGAATAAGAATTTTAAGATCGAAGCGGATCTTTACTTTACAATAATAAATCCAAGTTATAAGTAACTGATTGTGTCTGTCATCAAGAATATTGAACATGGATTCAAAATGTAGAAAGGAAAATTCTAGAAAAATTATGGCGATGACTTCCGAGGAAATAATTAGTGTGCCCCCAAAGTGTCCGCTCTTGAATTTTTATCTCCAAAGTGTTAGCTATTGAATTTTTGTTCCAGCTTAATATTTTTTTTGTAAAAAATTACCTTACTTGAAAATTAAAATAACAACTTATGCCTCAGGGATAACAAATTGTATCAGTCGTTTAGTGTGAGGGATAGAAATAAATAGTCCTGAGATTAAATTTTGGTATTTTGTTTGGTTGACATGTTTGAGATAACTTATCCCACCATTTATACTATAGTGATGGGATAAGTTATCCCATATACATGGTGGGATAAGTTATCCCAGAATAACTATTCCAGGATAACTAATCCTGAAATAACTTGTTTCCAACCAAACGATCCAGTGTTACTTATGGGGTTTAAAAATATTTAACTTATATCACAATGACAGCAGTTTACACTGTTGATAATCTAGAAGATCAATTTCTTGCAAATACCCGATCTCTTGAAAATAAATCTCTTAAACATTTTTTAGCAGTATTCCTAGACTTTCTTAGTTGAAATAAGGCAAACAAGTTTCATATCGATTGTGTCCAGGGGCGGATTCGCCGGAAAATTACATTGTATATAGAGGTCAAATTTTGGTTTAATATATATATATATATATATATATATATATATATATATCTCAAATTGTTCACAACTTTATCTATCCAGAAACAAGCTTCATGGTCATATATCAAATTGTTCACAGCTTCAACTATTGTCTTTATCTGAAAATGATTTTGATGGACCAATTGGAACACCCCAAAAATTTCTAAACTAAGATTCAAACCATTCTTCATTTGCGTTTAAGATTGTGTCGGGTGATTCTTAAATTGTTCTTAGGTTTTAAGGTCAATTTTTTAGTGTGAAAATAGATCTGGATATAATCTAAGGTCACAAGAATCCCTTGACACAAAGTTGAGTTTAAAGCTCCCTCACCGTGTAAGTTTTGATATAAGATTTTACTTAGGTCAACTTCAAATGATCATATCTCTCAGCACATAATGAATTAGGTGGCCCATGAACCTTCAAATTAAAGGTTTATGAGTCCTCTTTCCAACACCACCAAGTTTGCCTCATTTCAAGTTTGGAGTAAAAAGTTATGATTATTTTACCAAAGACTATCACAACAGAGTTTTCTAAGTCAGTGACTTACGAATCCCTTCTACGGGTAGTAGATTGAACTACGACCCGTACTGTCAACTCGTGGAAACACTTTAGAGAGTCAAATTTTGGGGTCCAATTCCTACAGACACATCTATGGGCCGTAGTTTGGACCTGTAGAATGAACTTTTCTGTCTTAAAATTTCAATAAAAATTCCACGAATGGGATCTAGGGTCCGTAGATCAAATCATGAAGCATATATGGCCCCGTGGAAGGTTTTCGACAGCTTTTTAAGTGGATTTTTTTTTGTCTTTGCTCACTTTTCATAAGCCCAAGCCACGACGTTTTAAATTCAATTAGGGGAATATATTCCACAAGTTAGGGTTTCAAGGCTTCCCATCAAGTTATTCTTCAAACTTGTTCAAGAACATTGTTCCTCCAAGTATGGATTGAGTTCTTCCTCATGCCCTACATGTCAATTCAGTCAATAAAAGTTTAATCCATGGTTATATCCTTAGTTTCTAAATTCTTGATATGAATTAAGATACTGATTCTGAATTCTAAATTCTTTATATGAGTTAAGTTATTGATTCTAAGTTATAAATTCTTGATTATGAGTTACACTTTATTATGCATTGAGATCTTTGAGTTGTTGTTCATGTTTCTAATCCCACATGAACCCTAATTACTGAGTTTTGATTGAGAGTCTTTTAAACAAGCATTTTTTCTCCATACATTGACTTTTAAAAGCTAAAAGAGAGTTCAAGAGCAAGTAAAAGTGCAAATTTCTTTTTTGAGAAAAGTTGAAGGGAACTAAACGATTCCCAAATATATTATTTTTATATTGAAATGAGAGTACTATTTTTCAAAAGGTAATTTTTTTTTGCAGAAAGACTTAAACAAGCCCTTTTGAGAACTTATCTCAACTTGAGTTACCTTCAAATTTTCAGTTTAGTTATTCAGCTATATTACATACTTGTACATTCAATGTATTGATGTCATTTGACCTACATATTTTTATGATGCAGATTTAGGTACTTATGATCATAAATAAGAGTTTGTTGAGATCACTACATCCGCTGGTCAGCTTTTGATTGACGCCTACTTGCTTTTAAATGACTCTAGTTTTTATGAGTTGTTAGCAGTAGAATTTTGAGGTGTCATGGGTCTTGTCCCGACACTCATCTTTATACAGTAAAAGCTTCATAGATAGACAATTTGGAGAGTCTTTCAGATTCAGATGTTTTATTTAAAACTTATGTTTCATACTCGGTATATTTAGAGAGTTTGAGATTCAGTAAACTATTGTTAAACGTTACTTTCAATTTCATGCTTGTGTATGCTTAAGTTAGTCTTCCGCTTGTAGTCAGCCAGGATGATGGTTCGTTTGGGGACCAACAATGGTTCTCGAGGGTCAGCCATGTCCAGGGTGTAGGTTTGGATCGTGACACCAATATATAGTGAAATTGGAAGATTGGGTAACTTTCAGACATTGTATCTCAAATATAATAATTTCCCAAGTATAAGATATATATTATATCCCACGGGCCTTCGAGGCATGAAACCCCCCACCCCTGGCCCTCGAGGCGCCATGCCTCGAGGACCACCCCCGCACCCCGAGGCGCCATGCCAAGAGGACCACCCACGTACCCCGAGGTGCCATTCCTAGAGGACCACCCCCACACCCCCGAGGAGCCGTGCCTCGAGGAACACCCCCGGACCCCCGAGGCACCTCAAGGCGCCATGCCTCGAGGAACCCCCCACTTCCCGGGACCCCGAGGCACTATGCCTCGAGGAACCCCCCATCCCCTCTCCCCAAGCCCCCGAGGCGTCATGCCTCGACGAGCCCCTACCCCTACCCCCTCGGGCCCCCAAGGCGCCATGCCTAGAGGACCCCCTACCCCTACCCCCCGAGGCGCCATGCCTAGAGGACCCCCTACCCCTACCCCCCGGTCCCCCGAGACGTCATGCCTCGAGAACCCCCTACCCCCTCGGGCCCCTGAGGCGCCATGCCTCGAGGACCCCCTACCCCTACCCCCCGGGCATTGGATGCTCCATGCATCGAGGACCCTCATACCCCAACCCCTACCCCTCGATCCCCCGAGGCGCCCTACCTCGAGGACCCCCTAACCCCTCCCCCCCTGGGTCCCCCGAGGCACCATGCCTCATTGACCCACCTTACCCCTACCTCCCAGGCCCCCGAGGTGCCATGCCTCGTTGACACACCTTACCCTACTCCCCCCCCCGAGACGCCATGCCTCGAGGAACCCCTACCCCTACACTTGGGCCCCCGAAGCGCCATGCCTCGAGAACCCCCTACCCCTACCCCCGGGCCCCCGAGGCGCCATGCCTCAAGG
>JAJONR010001570.1:0-141985 GCA_029582245.1 Solanum etuberosum | reverse complement strand
CACCTTGAAACTTTGCTGCTTGATAGGCATTCAACACTGGTTCATTCTCTTTGGACCTTGATAATCTTGTTATCACATCGAGAATATTAGATAGAGATAAGAGACATCTATCTGGCTACTGCTGTTATAAAAGCATCTATCTTGGTGCTGTTATAAATCACTGTACTGTTTCTGCAATGCTGGATTCACACAGGAAAATATGGACGGCCTCTGCCTTTTCAACTTTACTCCAAACAAGAAGGACCTTAGGGGAATTTTGGATCGAGGCCTTGCTGGTTGTTTTTTCAGCCCAAGTTCTTCGTCCAGGTTTGACAGTGTGCTTTGGATCTCATTTTGAAGTTTCCGGATACATTCAATCCCTACTTCGAGTTCACCTGCTAGTTTATTGTTCTCCTGCTTCATGTTTAAAATCTCACCTTGAAACTTTGCTGCTTGATAGGCATTCAACACTGGTTCATTCTCTTTGGACCTTGATAATCTTGTTATCACATCGAGAATATTAGATAGAGATGATAACCTGTTCTGTAAGTCATCTTTCAGCACTGCATTATGGTCCAACCACAATGTCAACTCAGTATGTATCTCTCTTAGATGCCTATAGATTGGGCGGATGCCTGATAGTAGTGACTGTGGTAGACCTGTATCTTGCTTGCGCTCTTCCCTCACTTTATTTATTTCATCTTGTAAATCCTGAACTGAAGTTTGAAACTTATGTAGTTGATGAAATGAGGTGCTAAATCTAAGCCACAACTCTATGTTTTCCTCCAGCAAATCATCAATGTCCATCCGTACTTTCTCTTCAACAGTGGTGAAGGAGTGTGTTTCATCAACATCAGTAACTTTGATATCTCTGCTATCCTCCCCAATATCTGAGATCCTTCTGTCTTCTGGTGCAGTTGATTCCTGTCTCATGTCAGCAGCTTGCAAGGTTGCTTCCTTTGGCATTTCATTGAAGTTTATTGTTTCAACGTCTTTTGACTGAAGCGAGTTCAATCTATGCTGTAAGGATAGAATCTGTGCATCCTTCAAGGCATTAGCATTCTTCAGAACTTTCATCTGCACAACATATTGGAAGTGGCTCGTTCTCCTTTTCTTCTCCTCATCATTGAGCTTCATCTTCACACCCTTGAAATTTCTAAGAACTGATGTATACTCCTCAAGTAGTATCTTCTCTCTGTCATCATCCAGGCTGTTTAGGAACAGTTCTCTCCAGTTTGGTTGGTCATCATCTGTTCCAGATTCATGTTGTTCCGTGTAGAGCTCATTGTGAATTGTCCTGAACACCTGCCTCCTTGAATCTTCGCCATTCCCTACAACGAGTGACCATTAGCTTAATTAATTTACAAGTTGACAAAGATAGATAGTATCCTCTTAAAGCTTAAGAGCAGAGTACCTTGATCTGGGAGCTCATCCTTGTGTAGGTCATCTCTCTGATAATCACTTAAGACAGATGGAAGATTATCTAAAATACTTTCCCATTCTTCTAGCTCATCATCTGGGACGGGGCCTGGAATATCTTTCACTTGGACCCTTGCTGAATGTGTTTCAAGTTGGTTATGCCAATTGGATTGTTGAAAGCCACCATCTTGCTTTTCTTGAATGAAATTGTGAGAGAATTCATTGTTTTGCTCCTCCGACTCGATTTTATTCTTGAAATCCATCCTTCTTGAAAGATCATCTGATTGCTTGCTGTCATTCATATTGAGATGATGATCATCACCTACCTTCTCTCTACCTTTGTTTTTCGTAGTGATTGAGATCCCTGAGCCGCTACTGGATGCTCTTGTATCTTCACTTTGGTCTGATTTTTCTAGAGTGGACTTTGGAGGAGTGCTTCCTTGACCCTTCACCTGGATGTTTTTAAGGTAATTCTGTGAATTGGAAGGATCATAATCCAGTTTCTCAAGTTGTATCTCCGTGTCTTCAAGGAAAACTGAATCATGACGAGGAGGATTCATAGTATGAACATCTTCATTGGATCCACCTTTTGAAGTGCCATCTAGAGTTGCTCCAGATGAACTAACCTGCACTAGATCATTGGATAAACTTTTCCCCTCTTCGCTTGTAGAAGAAGCAAACTTGTCTGTAAAGTCTGTTCTTCTTGCTTGCTGTCCAACTCTGATGTCTTTTGAGATATCTGAATCATAGGCTGAACTCATAGACAAACTTTCATGTGAAGCATCCTTCACTGCATAGTTCGTAAAGTCAGAAATGTAAAAATGTTTCTTCTTTAAATTTGACAGAAATTCGACAAGTACCAGTAATACATGCAATATCTGAGCTTTACCTGCTAGCTCCTCCGTTCTCTCTTCTCTGATAGCTGCGGAATCATCTGAAATATGTGTGTGTTCACTTTCATGAAAGGCCTTCTCCATCTTGGCGTTAGAAGCATCCCTTATAGGAACATTTGCAGGGAGATCATACTGGTAATCCGGATGGTTGGATTTCTGAATATTTTCTTCTTTACCTTCCGGGGGAATCTGCAAACGACCACTCTTCTCTGCAATATCTTTGGTGCCTGCTTGCTCTTCCATTCTCATATCTCTTCTGATGGCAGATTCATTATCTGAAACATGTAGATAACTTTCATCAGACTTCATTTCCATAGAATTTTGGGAACAATACATTATATGATTCTGGTGGTGGGTTTTATAAACTATTTCTTCTTTACCTTCAACAATGTGAAAAAAATCGCTCATGTCTGCAGCATCTTTTGTCCTGGCTTGCTCTTCCTTCCCCGCGTATCTTTTTGTGGTCAAGTCATCATTTGACGTATGAAAGCTTCCACTTTCAACAAATCCTCTCTCCATATTTACATCTGGAGAATCCCTTGGTGGAGCTTCTTGTATAAAGTCATTCAGATGATTCTGATGGTTGGTTTTGTAAAGCTTTTTTTCTTTATCTTCGACAGAACTGGGAAAAATGTCCCTTCTGTCTGCAAGATCATTTGCACCCTTCTGCTCGACATTTTTCTTGGTAGGTGATCCATGATCTGTAACATGTACTTGTTGACTTTTGTCAACCCCTTTTTCTAACTTAACCTCTTCCACATCCTTCACACAACCAATTTTGGTTGAGTCGTCATGGTCATTCTGAAGGTCGGATATGGAAAGCTTTTCAGCTTCACCTTTGAAGAGAATGAGATTATCCTGGATATCTTGTTTCTTTGCTTCCTCTCCCATTCTGATATCTGTTGAGATCAGTGCATCATTACCAGGAGCAGAACCAAGAAAATTGCTTCTGTTTGCACCGTCATTTGTCCCCCTTAGCTCGACCTTTCCATCATTTTTTTTGGTGTCTGAACCATGATCTGTAACATGCCCGTGGCTTTTATCAGACCCTTTTTCTATCCCAACATCTGCAGCATCTCCCACGGTACTTTTGATAAAATTGTCTTGGTCATTCTGAAGATCGGCTTTTGGAAACTTTTCTTCTTTACCTGTGGTAGTAGCGGTGGTCATCATCATCTCTTTGTCTGTGAACCCTGATCCCTGGTTATCTTCTAAAGTTATACCCGTCTGTCCATCTCGAGTATCATTGCTGAAGTGGCTTTTGACAAGGTTTTTCTGGTCAACTTCAAGACAACCCTCCTGTTCTTGCAAGACTTCTTTCTTCAGACCCTCCTTACTACTAACATCTTTTGAACTACCTAGAACATCTGCTCCAGGAATGTTTGCTTCATTAACCTGAAACTGTTTCGCCTTATCAACACCTGAAACACCCTGGTTAGCACCTAAAGTGCCACCTGTCTGTCCATCTCGAGTATTGCTGCTCAAGTGACTTTCAATAAGGTTTTGATGGTCAACTTCACGACAATCCTCCTGTCCTTTCAAGCCTTCTTTCTTCAAACATTCCATACTGGTAACATCATTGGAGCTATCTACAACATTTTCTTTTGGTATGATTGCTCCATGGGCTTGAAACTGCTTTGCCTTATCGACTCCTGAAACATTGATTACTTTATTGGATAGCAAAGTAACTTTGACATCTTCATCTTGCCTGTTATTGTGCAATTTCTCAGAGAGATCATCAAAACTAAAACTTTCATTGAGATTCTGAACCCTGAGAAGTTCTTCCTCCAGTTGTCTGATCCTCTTGCTCATGCTCTCGGAATCTTCAACCAAAGTCCCCTTCTCCTCTTCCGCTTTGGTCAGATGTGAATGAAGTTCATTTGTCTCCGCTCTTAATCTATTTACGTATGCATTCTGGGAAGAGAAAGCACTTTCCAAGTTTATGACTTTATCTACAAGTTCATCAACCTTCTCTGCCAGATCAGACATGGAACTGGCAGAACTAGCTACCAGCTCCTTATGCACTGTCTCTTCATTATGCTTCTCTCTTTCAGAAGTTTCCACTTGTCGGTTCAGCAACTTCAATTCCGAATCTCGATTGGAAGACTTATTTACTTCAGAGAGGACTTGTGGATGAGGCAGGCGACTGACAACCTTTCCCTTTAGAGTCTCAAATTTCCCAAGGACCTCTAAAATCTTTTGATGCTCAACTATAACATCTTCCACTGATTGCTTCTGTTTTTCCTGCAACCGAGCCAAGGTCTCTTGGCATGAGTTTAGAGCTGTTGCTGTCATCAATGATCGAGCTTCATCATCCTCGATCATTGTACCAATGCCAAATTCATCTTGCAAGCTGCTAACTTTTGATTGCAACTCAGTGACCCGTTCTTCGATTTCCCAATACTTTGCTAGCCCATTTTCATATGAGCTCTTGATGAACTCTTTCTCAGTCTGAAGTGCCAAAATATCCTTCTGAAGCTTATCGATTTCCTGGAGTGCCTCGGACTTTTTCAAGCCTGATCTTGGACGAGCAGCAGCAATTTCATCATCAACATTGAACTTTATTAGTCCCTTCTTTGACATTAACCTTGATGGTTTGGCATTTCGTTTGGCAAAGGAAGGAACTTTTGGGAAACTTAACTTTGGGGCTGCTGGTGAGCTTTTGGAAGGCTCATTTGATTCCTTAGGAGGTCCTAATTCTGCATAAAATTGTTCTCCATCTTCTTCTTCCATCGCGAGTTGAACTCTCTCAGGGTAGACAGTTGCAATGGTTCGATTAGCAGTCTGAAGATCTTTGGATAAATGATCAAATCTCTCTGCCAAAGCTCTGTAACTCCGGAAAAAATCTTCTATGAAGTTCAAGAGTTCAGGCCTCCTCCTGTAATACATCTCTGCCCGCTTTGCAAAGGATTCACCATCTTCGTCTATGATTTTGAGTACGTATTCAACCTTCTCCTCCATATCTGCAAACAACAGGCATAGTAGTCAGCTCTTTCTCTTCACTTTGTTTAAGTAATGCATCATAGATGTATGAGAATACTTTAGAACTCTCTTTCTAATAATCGAGAAATCCTCAAGGGCAAATGATGCGCGGTTTGAAATTCAGTGGATAATGGTCCTCCCTTCTACTTACAAGACAACAGAAGGAACAAATAAATCTCATCTGTGATTTATACTGTTATAGTGATCCAGGAAAAATCCTTTAACATCATTCTTTTTTCTACTTCCAATGCCTTTTAAGACAAACATTCCCTCCGTTTCAATTTGTTTGTCTTACTTTCCTTTATAGTCCGTTTCTAAAAGAACGTTTTTTCAACTTTTTGGCAACTATTCCATTCTAACTTTGCACATGACATGTTTAAGAGTTAAGACCATAAGATTAAACGACATTTTGGTACATTCTACTTCTTTACTTTCTTCAACTCCGCACCAAGTCAAAATCAGACGAACAATTGAAACAGAGGGAGTAGTATAATAAGTTGTCCATCTCTATATTTGTTGGTGAGTTTAAGTTGTGTACACTAAACTACATAAATTATGTGCTATCCACAAAATAACCTACTATAACAAGTTAAATTCATTCTTTACACGGTTCGGTATATATAATTTAAACCCTTTATCAATACCTCAATTAGGAAAACAGCTATAACAATTCTATTATTCTTTCTTTATTATGACTCAATGGAACTACAAACATTTGCATGAAAATTTCAAAAAATGTTTGTTATTATATATTAAAGATTGCATCATAAACAAGATATAAATAGATATTATACTATACTAATAAAGAACTGACCTTGGAGGTTTTCATCAAGCCATTTTGACTGTTTTGTTCTAATATGGCTAGCCCACCACCAAGAATATGCATTTCTTGCTGCTCTATGCAACATTTTTTCTTCTTTTTTCTAATACCCTCACTATGAATTTACTTGTTTTTCTTCATTGAACATAAGTTGTTGATAACACATAGATGAGATCCACCATTGAAAGGGGAAAAAAACTATATGATTACTAGGAAGGAGAATGTGCATGATGTTGAGCAAAAATGTATGGGGAACATACTTGGTCAAAAAAAGGTGTTGGATCTATTTTTTTTAGAAATAAGCACAAGTGTAGGAACCCCATTAACTAACTAACCAATTGGCAATTTTAATAATTTTTTTTAAAAAAATTAAAAAAAATTAAAAATCATGGATCTGCCAGATTGGTAAACATTATGGCTTGCATGTCCTTCCCTCTTCTTCTTTTTTCTTATTGTAGTATTCTTTTTGAGTTGAGGGGTGTACATGGTTTGACTTTCTCCTTTTTATTATTATTCTTGTTCGTCACCATTACTATTCCGTCCGTTTCAATTTGTTTGTGTTATTTTTCTTTTTAATCCGTTTTTAAAAAATATATATTTTTTCTTTTTTGACAACTCTTTGATTCTCACTTTTCATATGTCATGTACTCATGTTTACGACCACAAGATTCAAAAGTCTTCTTTATTTTCTTAAGCTTTGTGTCAAATCAGAATCAGATAAACAAATTAAAACGTAGGGAGTATATTGATTTGGATATCGAATTTTTAATTTTTGAAAATAAAATTTACATAATTAGAGATAAAAAGTATACTATAAGTTATAATTTTTCATTATGAAAGTCATAGTTAAAAAGATAGCAATTTTGCATTGTCTGTGACATACTAACATGGCTATTACAAGATGATGCTACATGATTCCAGGCAAGCTAAGATCACAAATATATTTATTTTAAAAAAGATGTGGTGGTGTTGATATTATATTGTGGTTGTTAACTACTATGCAAAAATATTTACATACTTGTTTGCTATGCTGGAAAATGAAAAATTGGGAAGAGCATGGCTAGAAAAAAGAGACACAGATAGAATGAACATGAGAAATATACTAGGTGATCTATTATCATCTTTCCAAGCTACCTAGTAAAATTAATCGAGATGTGACTAAGTAGATCCGAACACCACGACTATATATAAAAAATGAACATGGCACAATTGAGATCAAAATAATCAAATACTCTTCCATAAGGTTGCTAGTACAATTTTCACTCTTCACAAGATAGGAGTAAAATTACGTACTTACCAGTTACCACCCTCCCAAACCCTGCCTGTGGAATTACATTGAATACGTCGTCGTTGTAAAAGTTTGCTAAAGTCCTCTTCATTGAGCTCCTCAACATATTGGCTTGAAAATGAATAAAGTTTCTTTTTTCATTTCCAATCAATAGAGTTTACAGTAACAGGCTAATAGCATAGCCTTCAACAACAGAAATACAGAACAGCAGAGGGATATAGAGAGGAAGCAGGGAAGAAAAACATCACCAATAAACAGCAGAGGCATATTATTGCAACTAATGCTGTCTGAGGTTTACAATTATTTACAGTACTTATGAAGGTTATCAAACCTCACGCGACGTATTTACAACTAGATGAACATATTTACATATTCACAGGTATTTACATCAAAGAATGATAAAGCATAACACACAGCTGTGCCTTTCCCTCTTCTTAAGAATTTTGTGTCCTCCATCATCCATTTCTTTCCGTCTCCTTCCAGTAACTTTGCATCAAAAACTTACACCAATGTTCATAAAGAAGCATTGCAAGTAGAGGTCACATCTTTGGAGACAATTCTGGAGATCAAATACCAGAATATCCATGAAATACGAAAGGGCAGTTCCTTTTTCTTGTTTTTTCTTTTTTTTTTCTTTTTGAGATGCATCAGTTGGATAGGAAGCAGCAGCATACCTATATCGTCTGCTGTTTCTTCTCCTCAAATATTAGCGTCCTTCAAACTCACTCCTCTTTCTACAAATATACATTATTTCCAGACTTTTTTTTTCGTTTTAGGATCATATCTTTATATTTCTACAGAGTTCATATCTAAGCTTGTAATGAGTAGCGATAACAGCTCAAGTTTGATCCACTGCAACATAGAATCAGGATAAGCAGCAGAAAACAAGTTTTGATCAGCACCATAGGCGCTGCTGGATTTCAGTGATTCCTCAGAGATGAGACCCAGTGCTCCATATACTTCTTATTCTCTGCAAGTAAAATCCAAAATCAAGAAACCTAAATCATACAAAGTACAAAACTAAAAACTGTGACGAAAAAATATTTACAATAGCCTTGTGATGTCCCTTCATCTAATTCAATGCATTATTGATAAATTTATGTTCAATCAGATACAATAAGCAACAACAGCATACCTAGTGTGATCCCACAACTGGGGTCTAGACCTTACCCCTACCTTGTGAAAGGTAGAGAGATTGTTTCCGATATTTATGTTCAATTACATAGAAATTAAAAAGTTAAAAAGGAAAAGTTTTTAAAATTAGAGTACATGTAATAGCTAAAGAACAATGTTGAAGAAAAAATTAGGTCTCTCTGATAACAGCAAAGTTAAAAAGCAAGAAGACTTAAATTGAACCGATTATATGCTTGAAGCAAGATTACAACTTTTTGATCAAATGAAACTAGCAAAAGTGAAACCATTTCAATTTTCAAAAGCCTTTCCAGCAAAACAGAATACTCAGATTTGTAAACACAGTAAGGCAACTGAAACGTTCATTAAATTAGCTGGTTTAGAAGCATTGCCACATTCCCGTCTTGGTGTCAAGAAGCAATTGTATCATCATTCATATTCTATCAATACAGGTTTTGGAATTTATAACTCATCAACGAGGTCCCTAAGGTAACAACCTAGTGGTGAAGTGTCACCTGTTGGAATTCTAGCCTCGTCATCTGTTACTCACTTGGGCCTTCCATACTCTCTTATTATAACTGCAACAACTACTACTAGTACTTTGCATCAACCCTAATGGCCTATTCTCATGTTAGGCATGTTAAAGCTAAATGAGGAACCAATAAGGCTTTGATTCATATAGAGAAGAGTACTGGCATATATCCTCATCATCCACTTAGTTGTAATGATTGTAACTGGGAAAGGACCTTTTCAATGAATAGAGCCTATTGTGAGTCGGGTATTTTGCAAAAGCAGCAAATCTTTATGAACATCAACACTTGTGTTTCTCTTAGAATACATTAATGGCCTAATTTGCCAGTAATATGTGATTAACCCAAATGAAGTCTTTTACAATATAAGGTTTTCAACAGCAATGTGTATAATAATCTTTGAAAAGCATTGGTCAAGACTCAATTTTCCATGTCATCCAAGAGATACATACAATATTAGAAATAATATTCAAATAACAAGAACATAACAGCAAGAGACTCTTACCAGTAGCATATATGTCCTTCAAGTTTCCGATAGCTTGCAGAAACTTTTCTTGTGCATTTTCTTCCACATTTGCACAACCGTAGTCATAGCAAGGAACAAGCACAGCAAAGCTATCATCTAAATTTTCATCACTATTGAATCCAGGTCCATGAGGCTCCAACCATCCAACTGACCAATCTGAATCCTCAGACTCAGACCCTGAAACACATCCACCATCTGATGGCACAATAACAATATCATATTCCCTGTCAATCTTTCGTTCCTCACGACTCTGCCATTTTCGCTTAACCCTTCTTGATGAGGAAGCCATGTCCCTCCTGCGATCAAGAGGAAACTTCAAAGTATCCGATTCCCACAATAATGAATCAGGTGATGAATTTAAAGAAGAACCATTGGAAATTTTGGGTTCTTGATGTTTTCCACTCCAAAGCAACCATGACAAGGGGGTAAATGTCATGGCCATATCTTCCTATATCCAAGAACTTATCCAATGCAGGCACCGGACACAGAGTCAGACAGATGTATCAAGATTCTGGAACCTCAATGAAAAACTAAATGAATGATTTGTTCCTATTCCAAGACAGATAAGGTAAGAAAATGAACACAATGAAATTGATGGCAAACAAACATTAAGACGGGCATGTTATGCTTAAGCCAAAATCAAGAAAAGAGATTGAAAATAGATTCTTATAATTATTTATTATATATTATTAATAATACGCAAGAGTTCAGAAACCTTGAATCTCAATTTATATTATAATAAAGCCATGGAACCCCAAAGAAAGAGGGATTTTCTTCCATTGAATCTGGCCTATAATGTTGTCATTATTCAGGTAGGTAAGACATAAACAAGTTTTCTAATATATAAAACAAACAATATGCAACATAATTCAAATTCTTCACCTTTTTGTCTTCTACCTTTTTATTAGCAATTAACTGAGTCAAGTTTTCAAACCATGTTCAAGTTCAACTTGAACCAAAGGCAAGAAAATTGACAGCTAATGAAAACCCCACAAAAATAGGTCATAATAGAATAAAACAACTAACATTTGACTGAAGAAAAGCTGAATTTAGCACCTAAAATTTCAAGAAATAAAAATAAACAATTAAATCAGTTCAACTAAACCCCAGAAGAAAAATTACAGCTTTCCAATTCAACCTCCTCATAAATAAACAGAAAAATAAAATCTTTTTTAAAAATTAATCTATTTTCAGATAACTACAACAAAAAGATTTCCAGCTTGGGTGTCTCATAAAGAACCTTAAAAACTTTCCTTCTCCATCAAACTTGGAACATTTTAATAAAAGATTCAGTCACATAAGAACAAGAAAACCCCAAAAGAAAAATTACAGCTTTCCAATTATACCTCCTCATAAATAAACAGAAAAATAATTTATTTATTTTTTTCAAAATTAATCTAATTTTCAGATAACTACAACAAAAAAGTTACTAACTTTATGAGTGAACCTTAAAAACTTCCCTTCTCTATCAAACTTGGAACATTTTTTATAAAAGATTCAGTTACAGAACAATCAAGAAAACCCCATTAAAGGGAACACAAATTAAAATACTTTAAGCCAATGTATAATATACCTTGGATACTCAATAATAAAACCAAAAATTGTGCAAATCCACAATTTACATCGAGAACTCAAAACCCCACTTCTTATTTTTTGCTCTTTAATCTGAAAAAAAAAACATCAAAACTTAGAGGGATAAGAGATTTTTATAAGGTAGTTTTCAATAATTCAACCACCGAACCAGAAAAAAATGATTTTAAAAATAACTATAAAAACAGCTATAAAACATAAGAGCTGAGCAGAGATTTTATCTTCTGCTTTGAAGTTTACGTGAAATGGTGGATTTGATTTTCTATTGGCTTGTAAAGATGGTAATTGAGGGTTGATTTAGAATTTTTGGAAAATTTGTGGTGTTGTTTAGGATATAATTGGTAAATTACTCACTCCGTCTCAAATTATCTGTCGCGCATCCCTTAAAAAAAGATTGATAAAAACTTTACTCAATGATAAAATGCTCAAAATTGAGATGTTTGGAATCTTCAAGAACAATAATTAGAAAGGGTAAAATAGTAAAATAAAATTAATTTTCTCTTAAAATGTTAAAATGATAAATAATTCGAGATAACTATTTTTAGAAATCATGACATATAATTTGAGACGAGGGAGTAGTAGTTTAGTACTCACCTTTGTCCCAATTCATGTCGTACTTCCTTCATTTCAATTTTTTTGTCTTTTTTATTTTTAAAGTCGGTTAAATTTATTTTATTTTTACAATAATTTCTTAATCTCAATTTTTCACCTGACATATTTAAGAATATAAGATTAAACTGCATTTTTGTTACATTCTATTATCTTTAGTTTAAGACTATAAAATTCAAATGTCTTTTATTTTCTTAAATTTTGGAAAGTCCAATTAAAATTAGAAAAACAAATTGAAACGAATAGAATAATTACAGTCATTGATTTTTTTCTATTATTTTTTCCACCTGTCACCTGTGTGCAAATATTCTTTTTTTTTGTTCACCAGTAGAAGATATTTACACGTTACTAACCGAAATTTGACATCCAATCCTCTAACAAATATGATTAGGAGGAATATTAATAATAATGTTATGGTAATATTCAACAATCTAATAATTTGAGGTGTTATTTTCGAATGAAGATTTAAGATAATCAAGATAAGTCAGATGAAATTTAATTATTATTTTTTTCATTCGGTGTTTAAAATCTGCATTAGAGTTTCAATTAAATTTAAATCACACGCTATAAGATTCATTTGAAATTGACGCTCCCAACATCATTTTCTCGATTGAAATTTACTTAGAAGTTTTATTAGAGAATTATTGAGTATCAAATAAGGACTAACATTATTTTCCATTTTAGTTCTTACCAATAAATTAAATTATTTAATCAATGATTAATGACTAATGAGATGTCTTTAATTAATTAAGTATCATTATTAGGCTATAGGTGCACATGGCAGTTTTTGGTTTGATGAGGACAAAAGCACCACTAATTTGGCTATATATGACTTCTCTTTTTACCAATTTTATTAATTTGTGGCCTAAGTTTAATAATGGAATAATTTATATGCCACATGAGCTTCAAGATCTTCATACCAATCATTTAAAAATAAATAGTATAGTATTAATTAATTAATTGATTAAATCAAGAGAGTTCTAGAAGGGATTTGACATTCTTCTCCAAACATGTTATGTTATTTTCAATCGACAAAAACAAATGGTTCTTACGAAAAAGAATTTGTAGGGAGAACTAAAAAAATAACTAACTTATTTAGAAATTTATCAATAGATCGAATATTTTTGTTCTAATTGAAAGATTTTACAATATTAATTCTTGATGATGTAGGTTAGGTTACACAATAGATTCGCTTCATTTGTATTTTATACTTTAACGGAGTCTAAGAAGGCTCACATATCCCAAATCTTATGGGAATGAATTCGATTGTTTAGGGTGGAATAGAAAATAATCTCTTATAATGATTTGCTTATAAATTGAATAGGAGAAACCGGATCGAAAAATTAGATATTTTTTTTTCAGTTATTCATGGTTGACATGTTACCTAGTTGAAGTTGACACATGGCAGTTTCTGGTTCGACTAGGACAAAAACACCACAAATTTGGTTTGATATGAATAAGGATTGTGACTTGTCCTATTTTAGCCTTTTGCATGTTGTGGCATTAATTCTTGATTCTATTACATGCCACATTTTAAAAATAAATATATCTTGGTTTCATTTAATTTTAAAATAATGAAGATTCACTAAAATTAGAGAAAGTTCTAGAAGTGATGTATATTACCACTTTGATATTCATATTATATGTTACTAGATAGGTGTCAATATAAGTATGCTTACGTTGTTTTTTTTTAATACTTATTTATGGTGTTTGGTAAGTATGAAAATATTGTATCAAGAATATTTAGATATGGTCAGAGTAAATACAATGAATCCACGCTCTTTAACACAAACTAGAACCCTGGTTCCGAGACATGACCTTGACATTAACTCCAACTCAGAACTTGATCCTCGATCCGACACTGACCTAACCTTAATCGGGGACCCAACACTCAATTAGCCACGACTTGATCCCGACACCGATTCGGGACTGATCTCATACTGAGATCGGAGACCTAACCCTAAGTTAGGACCAGACCTTCCCCTCCGAGTTGGGGCCAAAATTGGGAGTTGATTCCAAATCTAAGTCAGAGTCGGTCCCAGGTGAGATAGATTAAAAGTTTTTAACTTACACAGTTAAACATTGGAACTAAATGATGGAGATCTCCTTGAAACCTATGAATACAGTACACTTTTAAGAGTAAATTTCATGGAAAGTTACTAAAGTTTATGTTCATATCACAGAAGTCATTTTTCCTTTATCTTGTTACACAAAAATTACTATTTAAAGATATCTATTTTAAGATTTCTACAAAAATGGCGGTTCACCAATAATTTCATTCATTCACGGCTTCCAATACCTTTATCGTGCACCATATTACTACCAATCATTATAATTAGTTGTCATTATCACTGGTCATCATTTATGATCATCATCCCTAACCACCATAATTGGGTTTTGGTGCATTCAATTTTGCCTGCACAATTACGAAAGAAAAAAAATAGTTTGATTTGTAAGAATCCACATTATTTGTGCATAAGGAACTTGAATATATTATCACCACAGGCTATACAACACCAAGAAGAGTGTGTTGTTTTAAGGAATTGTGGCATAGTATAAACAAAATAGTTTTACCCCCAATGTGCAACTTTCTGGTGCGAATCCGTATTTAGTCGGACTCCAATGTAGATACCCAACACCGCACGATTTGCAATCTAGCTCCGGCCAATAAGTAAAAAAGACAACTAGGGGATTGCTTTCCATGGTAAAAGAGGCTTTCTTTTTGTTTCACCCTCATCATTTGTATACGTAGTGTCATGACTCGCCACTTTGTCATATCACTTAGGCATGAAACTAAAGCATAAGTGAATTAGTCTTAGTAGGAAGGATCTAGAGTCTTAGAGAGGTTTGGAGAATACTCTGGAATATCCTAGAAGATTTCTTGGAAGACTTTAGGATTCTCTAGGCTTGTACAGAATTCTAGAAGAGAAGGCCGAGAGGGGGATGAAAGCTGGAGGATCTGCGACATCCAATGGAGATAGGGAGGTCAAGATTGAAGCTCCAAAGCAACCGATGTTATAAAGCCTCTGTAACGCGCAAGAGGTGGAGAATTTCCTGTGGCATTTGGAGGATTACTTCAAGTGCAACAGGGTGAAGAGCGACGAGAACAAGATCAACACTGGTGTGTTGTACCTCTCGGAGATGGCCATGCTATGTAGGAGGCGTCAAAATTTTGAGATAGGGAAGATGCTTTGCACCATCAATACTTAGGAGCAATTTCGAGAAGAATTCAAGAAGACATTCTTCCCCAACAATGTCATCTATGAGGCGAAGCGCAAGTTTAGGGAGTTGAAGCAGACAGGCAGCATACACACATGCGTGAAGGATTTCACCACCCTCACGCTTCAGATACCCAACTTCACAGATGAAGATATGTTGTTCCACATCATGGATGGGCTGCAATACTGGGCCAGGACGGAGTTGGAACGCCGGCAGGTCAGGACTATTGATGAAGCCATTACGCATGTCGCAACTTTGACAAACTTTAGGCATGACAAGCCCGACCGAGCCAGAAGAAATGAGATGAGAGGTAGTCATGACCAAGGTGGGGGAGATCGTGGCAAAATCAAGGAGCATCAACCACATCCGAGGAATCACGACACATATAAGTATGATAACAAGAAGTCTAGACGTCAAAGCAATATGGAGAGAAAATCAGAGACTATAAAGAGAAACGGTTGCTACATATGCAGTGTGCCGCATGGCTATGCAAGTTTCCCTGAACTGAAGGCAAAAGATGCATAAGAACCAGGGCAAGGTACAAACATGACGTAGTGGTCTTGATTGGACTATGTGGAGCTATCACAAAGCAATCATAGAGGCCGAATGAATACGGTGCACAATATGTATATATCACGATTAATGTACGACCCGCTCGTCTTATGATAGACACATGAGCATTGGCCAACATCATGACCAAAACCGAAACAACAAAGTTGGGGTTGAGGTACAATCCAAGTAACACCCACCTCAAAAGGGTCATCGCACCACCGACTCCCGTGTGCGGAGTCACTCATGGACTAAGCATCACGCTGGGCAAGTGTCAAGGTAAAATCAATTTTAATGTTGCTCCTTTAGATATCTTTGATATTGTTCTTGGGCAGGAGTTCTTCCAGAAGTTTCACACGATAATTGATCCTTATCTCCAACGACTCTTGGTCTGGAGCAAGAAGGATCATGTATGGTGCCCCTGTTTAAGGTACCAAAGATGAAAGGACAAGCTTAACTATCGGTCATGCAGCTCATGACGGGCCTCAAGAAGAAGGAGTCGACGTTCATGGCCACAATTGCGAGAGTGACTAAAAACAATAGTGTTAAGAGGACTTCCCCACCATGTACAGAGAAAGTTCTAGAAGAGAACAAGAAACATTATATCTGAGGGGTTGCATAAGGGCATCGAACGAGTCAATGGACTACTGATCGCGCATGCGAGAAGATAAGACTCGATTGTCCATGCAATAGCAATACGTCGCGGTTGTCGTAACATCAGATTGGGGAAGTGTCATGACCCGCCACTTTGTCATACCACTCAGGCATGAAATTAAAGCATAAGTGAGCTAGCCTTAGTGGGAAGGATCTAGAGTCTTAGAGAGGTTTGGAGAAGACTTTAGAATATCCTAGAATATTTCTTGGAAGACTTTAGAATTCTCTAAGCTTGTAGAGAATTCTAAAAGAGGGACTAGTTTGTAAATATGTAAGGATTTGTACAACAATTTTTATTTGCACTTATCCTCTAGGTGTGTAGTATAAATAGAGGGACATTCATTTGTAAATGAACCAAACAAATGTAATCTTCCAAAGCAATACAAAAACCTTCTTTAAAACTCTCTTGTGTCTTTCTTCATTCTCTTAGCGATGTGCCGCACGAAGCGTTAGTTAAAGTCTAAGTCTTTCATTCTCTTAGCGATGTGCCACACAGAGCGTTAGTTGAAGTCTAAGTCCATGACAATATGCTTTTCAGAAAGTGCATTTTGAAGTAACATTATTGCGCCTTGAGAAGCCAGCGTTTGACTACTCTCAACTTCATCAGTTCCCAAATTATTTCCACAATTGGTTGTCTTTTTTGATAAAGGTCTCTTTGTTGCTGGTCATTTCTTAAGGTCACAACAACATGATACCCCACACGAACCACCTACAACCCGACATTCACATATGTTTGATTGTTTACTGAATACATTATTTGTTGATAATATACTTTTCTAATTATTTGTATTTTGCACATATTATAAAATTGCATGCATATTAAAACTATAACTTACAATTTTTATGTGTAAATGTGGATGGTTTATGCAATTTTACTATTGTTTTACCGTCTTTTCAATTTTAAAAGTAGATGGTTTATCTTTTTAAAATTGAAAATTGACATTTTGTGAGTGATCAATTTATTAGGATGACAATTATTTATCTTCAAATAACAAACATGACAACAAAATTGTTCTCTCCTAGCTAGTTAGAAAGTCATAAAAATATTGTCCGGCAATTATCTACCTTGACCCAATTACATAATAATTCAAGGGTATAATTGAAAAGAAACTTTTTATAGAGTTCTAAATTCAAATACAAGATGGAATGGGAAATAATGAACCAAACACCTGATAAGAATAAACCCTGCATTACTAATCTCTATACTATTAATCTCTGCATTATTAATCTCTGTGTTTCTAATCCATGCATTATTAATCTTTGTACCAAACGACTCCTAAAGGCACTAGCTTAGATCCAGATGCTTTAACATGGAAACATAGCAAGGATGGTATATTCTCTGCAAAAGGAAATACAGTATAGAGAATGAACAACAAAACAGACTGGGCAAAGCTTTTGGAGAAATGTAAGAAAAAACATAGCACCAACTAAGGTTAAATGCTTTACTTGGTTGGTGGCCAGAAATACATGCTTAACATAAGAAGTTTTGAAAAGAAAGGGACATATTATTGTTTCCCAATGTCTTTTTTTATTGGGTTTCTCGCCCGGTGTCCGGTACACTCATTGGAGCCCGACTAAATATGAATTCACACTGGAAAGTCTCACATTAGGGGTAAGGCGCTCCCTAACAAAGGCGACTCCGTACATTGTTTCCTAATGTCAACTATGTGGGAAAGATGACGAGACCAATAGTCACCCTTTTTAGCTATGCAGATTCTCTGCATAGCTATGTCATTTTTATTTTTGTCTCCCAGACACAAAGTAGACATACCTAAGCATACTGCAGATTTGTTGAGTTGTTGGATTAAAAGAGGAAGCAAGAGCCAAAAGTGATGGTGGAGAATAATTCCACATTGCATCTGGTAGACTGTGGAGGGAGAGGAATAGCAGAAGCTTTGAAGATAGGTCGAATTCCATTCAGATAGTAAAATAGAATTGTATGATTTATTTTTTTAATTTTGGTGCAAAGAGAAAGGTATAGAGGAGACGGAACTTGTAGATTTGATTTTCTTTCCTGTTAACTCTCTTGTTTTTTGATGGTCTCCAACACTAATACCTGGAAGAGAAGCCAGAATCTTTTATGTAGATCAATCAATCCCGCCCTGTTCTGAGGAATACGACCTTGCCAGTTTCCGAAAAAAGAAAGAAATGTTCTTTTACATTCGGAAGTGTATTAGTATCTTTTGAGTCTTAATTCTGTGGATTTCATCTTGAAGACGTTTTGCTGCATCATCACTCTTCTGTTTTTTGTCTCAAAATCTGAGATTGAGCATCCTGTTTCTTCTTCAACACAGCAACCTGCAGATGCAATGAATTATGAGATTCAATTTCTTTCTGCATCAGAAAGTAAAGTCAATAGTAAGAAAGGGACAAATCATGAATAAATGTTCAATCCAATCTCTAGCAGAATGAAGCAGTTCGCAAGATAGACACAACGAATGTAACATAAAATAAGAGTTTGAGGACCACCTAATAAATATCAGCATAAACCAAGCTCCTCAAAAGATTAACTGATTGTCGAAATTTCCAGTTACAGTTTCGAAACAACATTTTCTTATAAGTAGTCAGTCAATAAATCACGAAAATTACAGTAAATAACAAAAATTCTACCTCTGTGTATCAAAAACAATGACAAATATAAACTCTTGAATACAAATAAATATGGGTAACATTCAATTAAATATTCGATCTCGGACAAAAGGAAGCCATTCTGAAGATTGAAATGAGGAAATGAAGCAGAAAGTCAAGTCGGAGGCAATTTTCTAGGGCTCCAAACTCCCCATCCCCCCATTTTCCTACTGTACAGTAGCCAAAACACCAAAGACACAAAACAAACCAAATTGCATCTTTATAAGCACAATTTCAACTCATAAAGCAATTTAGCAATTCACATAAAAAAGCTAAATTGGAGACTCAATCTCCAGCAAAATGAAGCCGCTCAAAAAATTCAATCTTCCAGTTAAAGCTCCACATTTTCCTTATATGTGCTCTTCAAATCACGAAAATTACAACAAATACAAATTCTACCTCCATGCATCTACAACAAACAGCAAAAAATAGAACTTACCTAGTTAATTCAACCAGTAATTTGGGCAAAACTTTACGATCAGAGATTTCAAACTCTGGTGAACAGAAGCCAGTTGGAAGATCGAGATGATGAAATCTTACAATCATCTACATTCTCCCCACCCAAGTTAATATTCCATAGATAACCATCAAATTTGCCCAATCTTCAGAAGCACAGTTGGAGAGCGCAGTACAATTATGTTGCGTGCGGAAAGGATGACTTGCTCTCAAAAGGGAATCTATTGAATTTCTTCTAATTGTTTGGACATAGGTGTGATGATTTACTTCACAGCCAAGGTCTCTGGCTCAAAAGTCCAGGATGACCAAGCTGCAAAAGCATTCTTCAATTGACTGTAACAGATAATATAGTACTCTAATGCTTAAATAACAACAGGAGATAAAAAGCTGCTTGCTAATACTTCAGTTGAACATATTCGCGGGGTGGAACTCTTGAGGAGTTTGAAATCCTTGACCCAGACAAAAACGTGTGAATCCGTCGATTTATCTCAACTGAACTTTTGCCAGGAATCTTTTCCACTTCCAATTCTTCCAACAAAAATTTCAACCTAGCTACATCGTCCCACCTTCCGGCTTCAGCATAGATATTTTTCATGAGTATGTAGAAAGGAACTGCCTGGGGATTGAAATCAAATAGTCGATCTGCTACATATTCTGCCATCTCAAGATTGCCATGAATTCTGCAAGCACCCAGCAAAGCTCCCCAAACATCTGCATCAGGCTCAATAGGCATGTTCTCTATAAATTCATAAGCCTCAAGAAGTTGGCCTGATCGTCCTAGAAGATCCACCATACAAGCACATTGCTCCACCCCTGGCACTATCGAGTATTCCATTCTCATGCTCTCAAAGTGCTTCCTCCCTTCCTCTACAAGACCTGAATGTCGACAAGCTGTCAATACAGCAGTGAAGGTGAAGCTATTAGGTGGGACTCCTTCTTCTTTCATCCTTGAAAACAACTCAAGAGCATCTCTCCCATGACCATGTGAAGCACAAGCCCCTATAATTGATGACCAGGAAACCACGCTTCTACAAGGTAACCTGTCAAAAACATCTCTAGCCGATTCTATACTCCCACATTTTGCATACATATCGATAAGTGCATTTGTGATTGGAACATTGCATTCCAAACCTTTGCTTTTGACAAGCTCATGAATCCATTTTCCAGTACCAAGTGCCCCCAACCTGGCACAAGCTGAAATAACAGTAACTACTGTAATATAATCGAACTCTACTCCTTGATCTAACATTCTATGAAATAGCTTTATTGGGGAGGAACCAACATCATTTTGCTCATAAGCAGCAATTATTGCATTCCATGAAACCACACTATGCTCCTTCATTTTATCAAACAAAGACCAAGCGACATCAACTAGTCCACACTTCCCATAGAATGCAACCAAAGCATTAACTAGTGAAACATCTGTTTCCACCCCTAACTTAATACTATAGCCATGAATCAACATTCCCAAATCCAAACAATCCAACCGCGCACAAGCAGGAAGCACACTCACCAAAGTAATAGCATTAGGTAGAGTACCCGAATCAACCATTTTGAGAAAAACTCCTAATCCCTTCTCAGGAATTCCATTTTGCACATACCCTGCAATCATCGCAGTCCAAGAAACTATATTCCTCACTCTCATTTGATCAAACACCAACTCCGAATCCAAAGTCTCCCCGCTCTGTGCATACAGAGTAATCAAAGAACTCTGCACAAACACATCAGATTCAAACCCATGTTTAATTATGTTACAATGTATTTCCCTACCTTCCCTCAAAGCTGACAACACAGAGCAAGAACGAAGTACAAAAGGGAATGTATAGTTATCAGGTAAAATTCCATGTAAATGCATGTCTTTATAAAGAAATATGGATTCTTGACAAGGACCCAGATTGGAATATCCCCGAATCAAGGTGTTCCAAGCAAAGACATCTCTTTGAGGCATTTGGTCGAACAGTTTTCGTGCATAGTCCATTGTGGGCGATAAAGAACAAGCTAAAGATACAATCTTGGTGCATATTAGGAGGTTTTTGTGGTAACCAGCTGTCAAGACCAGAGTGTGTAACTGTTTGAGGGCTGAGAGGGAATGACATGAGCTTAAAAGGTAGCTGAAATGGAGGAATGGCTGGTCAGCAATGGCAGAAGTAGGCAAGTCAAATGGTACGGTGAAGAGGGACTCAAACTTCCTGAGTAATTTCCTTAACGAATTGGCTGACATGAAAGGAAGAAAATTGACATAACGACCTATGCTCAAAGTCGGATGAGAAACAAGTTTGTTTTCGAAATTATATACTTGTTTGAATCTCAAAAATTCAAAAACGTCACATAAATTGGGACGGAGGGAGTACTATTTTGTTTTCTGGAGTAGTGTAGTGGTAAGTATTTTCTTTATCTCGAGTTTGAATTCTTTTATGTGTATATAATATATTTACCTGTTTTTTTTTACAAATTTAAATTTAGTTCGATTCTAATATAGATATCGAATATCAAATGAAAATTAATTTCTTTATATTTTGTTTTGGGTTTTATGGTATTCACTTCTTCTACTTTTTTCATGATATTATTATTGAACACCATTTATTAAATTTGATCTAGTTATATTATAAACTTATGTTTATATGCTTCTAATATAGTATACTATTTTATAAGGTGTTTGACTATGATTTATTTTATATTTTTTTAAGTTGAACTCCGAAAAATACTTGATCCTAATATGTAAAAAATAATTTCAATTTATATCCGTGATAAAATACAGAAATATAATTTCACTTCTTTTTATACAGTCAAATGTCTTATTAATTCATATTTTTTTTTAAGGAAAAAAAATGAGATGCAAATAAAAGCAAATGTATATACTTTAAGGGTGCAAAATGCAAATTACTTAATACATATAATTCTACCCTTCGTCTTCATCTTCTTCACAGATACTTGTTCGCCGTCAATGGAGTCACTGTTAATTTCTTCCTCTTCTTCTTTGACAACTTCCCCCATTTTCTCTTCATCCAAACACGCCCTTACTCCTAAACCCCAAAACCTCTCCTTCAACTCCAATGCTCGTTTAGTATTGCTCACCTGTGCAGCGCAGCAGATGAATTCACCACCCTCTACGGCGGCGGCGGAAAAGGAGGTGAAGCTATGGGGTGGCCGGTTCGAGGAGAGCGTCACTGATGCCGTTGAGAAGTTCACTGAGTCCATTTCGTTCGATAAAGCTCTATATAAACAAGATATCATGGGTAGTAAAGCTCATGCCTCAATGCTTGCTAAACAGGTTAATTTATACGTTTTTCGTTTCTGGGTATTGCCAAGATTGGTTCTTTTCATCAAGGGGTTTTCTTATATTCACAAACAATCAATATTAGCAGTTCAAATTGTGTTTTTTATTCTAATGAGGATAAATGGGTGTTTCCAATGTATGTGAATTTGCAATTATGTTGCAGGGATTGATGAGTGATAGTGATAGAGATACTATCATAAAAGGTCTTGAAGAGATAGAGAGGCAAATTGAGGCAGGTCAATTTGTATGGAGGACAGATAGAGAGGATGTGCATATGAATATTGAAGCAGCACTTACTGATTTGGTTGGTGAACCTGCCAAAAAGCTTCACACTGCGCGGAGTAGAAATGATCAAGTTGCAACTGACTTTCGCTTGTGGTGTCGAGATGCTATTGACGGAATCATTTCGTGCATTAAGAATCTTCAGGTCATTTCCTTTTTGTTTTGTGTTATCATTATTTGGAGGTTCAGCACAATATCCATTTTTTCCCTGTATTTGATCAGCAAACATGAGTTTATAGTCTCGTGTTTTTCATATTATGAGAAGAATCTTCAGTTCATTTGCTTTTTGATTTGTGTTATTATCATTTGGAGGTTCAGCACAATATCCATTTTTTCCCTGTATTTGATCAGCAAACATGAGTTTATAGTCTCGTGTTTTTCATATTATGGGAAGAAATTGTGAATTGGGAGCAAAATTGATCAATTTGCGTGTTGCATAAAGGTTATTATGCACTCATGTGTTTATTGCAACATAACCTGCAGATTGCAATGGTTGAACTAGCTCTCCAAAATGAGGGTCTTATTGTTCCTGGATACACTCATCTGCAAAGGGCCCAACCTGTTTTGTTGCAACACCTTCTCTTAGCATATGTTGAACAGGTTAGTAGAATTTGGCTGACTTCATTGATTAATGTTCTATACTTAACATATCCTTTTTTTTATATAATTATAATGGTGATGTCTAGTCAGCTTGTGCACACCTGGACTATTGTACCGGGTTCCTGCTACCTCCTTCCAACACGTATACATCATTTTATTATCACATGAAGCATGATGAAGTGAAGATCACTTGAAACACTTGTTTATGCATCAAAAGAGATGACACATGGAGCCTCAAACAATACCACAAGCTTTTACATACATTTTCCTTGAAATTCAATGTCTTCTTATCTCACCAATCTCTAGTATGTTTAGTTAGTTAAAACTTGTCCATTTGAATTAGCTTACTTAAGGGGTATTAGATTTTTCGAGAGAAAACCATTTGCAATGACTTTTCTAGATAGAGCATTTTCTCATATTTTGCTCTATTCGCAAGTGCACCTGTAACTTGATTGTTGCATTTAGATGCTCAATATAATTGCACACTGTGATTTCTGTGAAAGGAATATCTGGTTTTCTCTTGATGTGCATATTGCTTCGACCATTGTTTTTGTTGTTTCCTTTTACGTTCTTCCTTCTATCTTTTCCTTTTATTCATTTGTTGTTTATTTATTTGAATATTTAGAAAAAAACTTTGCTTTCTCAATTGTTTCTGCACTCACTTTATCTTTTTTATCATCTTATCCTCCTAGCAACCATGTTCTTCTTTGCTTTGGATCCCAATGTGTCCCTTTCTGCTAGTTCAATGGCTTCATTGAACTGTGCTAGAGCTTAAGAATATTAAACCTACATGTTGCTGACGACAGAAGAATAATTTCTTTGCAGCTTGAGCGTGATGCTGGTCGTTTATTAGATTGTAGAGCAAGGGTGAATTTCTGCCCTCTAGGTGCATGTGCATTAGCTGGCACTGGTCTTCCCATTGATAGGTTTATGACTTCTGATGCATTGGGATTCACTGCCCCCATGAGGAACAGGTACTAATGTACAATTTATTTCATCTAATTATTTTCTTAATACCAATGGAACTTGCAACAGACTGTTTTCGTTCTCTTTACTTTTCTTTAGAAAGGGTTGTGAGGAGAAGGTGTATTGTGCTACTTCTTGTTTTTAAGGAATCAAGATATAACTGATAGAAACACTTTTTTTGGGTAAATAACCAACTTTTGTATTAATAACCACGAAGAGAATTACAAAACCATAGCATCGCCTAACTCATAGAAACCTATTGCCACCAAATTTGGCCCTGATAAGCTTAAGTCTCAAGTTAATTGACGTCAATAAACTAATGATTGATTGCAAAAACCTAGTGTGTTCCCTTAGATTATTTGGAAGAAGAATACTATTTTGCTACTAGTTTCATTTAAGAAAAAGGATTATTTGGAAAAGAGACCCTTAATGTTAAAGTTTTGTCTCATGCTTCTGTTGTAATCAGTTGCTTTTACCCTCTGATATCATGTATGTCCTTGGACTTTGTTTAGTAAACTTGACATAGTACTAGCACTTTCTGTGTGGTTAATCTGCATTTGCATTAGTTTCTTTCTGGCAATTACATATGGCCTTCTCAATCATATGGTGACGAATGTTTATGTGCAATAGCATTGATGCAGTTTCAGATCGAGATTTTGTGCTGGAGTTACTTTCTGCTAATTCCATCACTGCTGTTCATCTCTCTCGCCTGGGTGAAGAATGGGTATTGTGGGCATCCGAAGAATTTGGCTTCTTAACCCCTAGTGATAAAGTTTCCACTGGAAGCAGTATAATGCCCCAAAAGAAGAATCCAGATCCAATGGAGCTTGTTCGTGGAAAATCTGCTAGAGTCATAGGGGACTTAGTTTCACTTCTTGTGTTGTGCAAGGGACTTCCTCATGCTTACAATCGCGATTTGCAGGTTAAAAGTACTTTCCTGGAAGGCCTATAAATCAACAGTAGTCTAAATGCTCTGAAAAGATGCTTTATCAGTTAATTCACTTCCTTCTGAGAAAATTCACCACTACGTCTTCCCTCTGCACACACATATATACATTTTCATTAACTGCTTAACAGTGAGGCAGCCATCCAATTAGCTCTGTTATGTTTTCCTGCTTCACCATCTTAATCAGCATTTTCTGTCTCTGCATAATTTTAACTCTTATATCATTTACCTCTTTTTACATTAAATAGGAAGATAAGGAGCCTGTATTTGACAGTGTCAAGGCAATAGTTGGGATGCTCGAGGTCTCAGCAGAATTTGCACAGAATGTTTCCTTTAACCGAGAGAGAATACAAAAAGCTCTACCAGCTGGTCATCTTGATGCCACTACACTCGCTGATTACCTTGTGAAAAAGGCAAGTGATTTCTACTCCAAAAATCCTTGATTTGTACCTTCTCTGGTTATTTTGACCTATAATTAGATTGGCTTTCTATTCAAACGTGAAGGAAATAATTCTTGTGCTGAAGTGGCATCAACCATGACATAAGAGAATGTTTGCCAAATTTTTGTAATGGAACGCCATCAGTATGGCAATGTACACGCAGTATAAAAGTCAATCCGTTGAAATATGGTATGCTAAAAGTGACTATTAGCACCAAGTTGCCTTTAGGAATCCCAGAGATCCAGAACTTTTAGAAATTGTTCATCAACCACCCCATGGCTTTACAAATTAGTACACACTTCTGGGTTGACTAATAAACTTGTAACTCAGTAGAACCTCTTGGTTCATTCCAAGTTTGTTGCACAAGTGATCATTTACTTTAAGAACAAAATTCTTCTAATTAGCTCTTACATGTCTCAATAATGATGAAATTGTGATATTTTCTTGCAGGGAATACCTTTCAGAACTTCTCATGACATAGTTGGGAGGTCTGTCGCTTTGTGTGTTTCTAGAAACTGCGAGCTTCAAGACCTTAGCCTTGACGAGTTGAACAGTCTAAATCCGATATTTGACAAGGATGTCTACGAATATCTAGGGGTTGAAAATTCAATTAAAAAATTCAGGTCATATGGCTCCACAGGTTCAGAATGTGTTGCTGGTCAGCTTGATTACTGGATTGATAAGCTTGGTATCAGCAGAGAGAGGTAATTCTCTACACAGTAAAAAATTCTTCAGCTCGTCATACAGCTCGTAAGAATTTGGAAGGCTTCAATTGAAGAGGGATTATGTTGCTAGCTGTTTTTCCCCTAACGTAGTTTTATAATCTCTTTAGAGATGTTCATGTGATTACCTTCACTCAAAATATTTGTATTTGAGAGCAATCAAGAAGTTGATATTTTTGTGGTGAATTGAATAAGACAACCAATGTAAAAATTATTGGAACTCAAAAGTTCTTGTTTTTATTTTGCCCGGGAGGAATTTTAGCGTCTAGTTTGTTGGCAACCTGAATTTACACATTATTTGCGAGAATTCGACTAACCTTTACAGAATTTGGCATGTCGCTGAAGAACTTGCCATGACAGGATATATAACCAACATTGATTTTCCAGAACTTGTATTTTACTTGCATTTAAGTAAAGCACAAATGAAATAAATCTTGAACTAGTATGCACTGAAAAAACAATCAATTTCACTAAATATTGGAAAAAGTTTGAAGAATTACAACAGAGATGCTCTTCAGATTAGAGCCTCCAGACTCTATTATCCTAATACTTTCAGGACCTATGATCAATTGAGGCACCTCTTTTTAAGGTTAGGAAAAGATTAGCCATACAAAAATCAAGTGGCAGAACAGCCAAGACCAAACCTCTATACATACAATTTGGATCAAACAAATAGAAATCATGCTCCTCAATTTTCTTTCTCCTCCGTTGCCTTTGCCTTCCGTAGAGGACTCTTAGGAGCTGGAGGTGTTGTCAGGTCAACAACTGAATCATTAGTCTCCGAGTTCCTTTCTCTTAAGGTGTTGTTCCCATTTGTTAATGCAGAACGCATCGCTCTGGGTAATTTTAATGCAGGAGTATCAATCTCACCAACCTTGTTTTCTGTTTTTACTGATGCATCAGCATTGACAGATTGAGATGCTTTTATTGGGGCATCTGCATTACTTGCTTGAGTCGTAGGGGCAGTAGGAACAAGTTGAATTGTTGATTTCCGCCATTGCTTCCGTTGATTAGGTTTTGGTGCATTTGATTTGGCCTGTAAAATTACAAATTCACATTAGTTGTTCTGCAGAAGAATATGAATAGATCAGCACACAGGCTAGGGGGTGCTTACCCTGGTATTTCCAATGTCAGAAAGAGGCTTTCTTTTTGTTTCACCCTCATCCTTCGACTGTATGGGCTTTTCAGAAAGCGCATTTTGAAGTAACATTGCGCCTTGAGAAACTAGTGTTTGACTACTCTCAGCTTCATCAGTTCCCAATGTGTTTCCCTCATCACCTACGACATCTAATGAGTGCAACTGGTTCTTGGTAGAACTCTCTCTGTTGCTGCACTTTATAGGGTCACAACCACATGATGGCCCACAAGAACCACCCGTCAACCGGCATAAACATCTAGTTGTCATGCATGAAGACCTTTTACCGCACGAACATACTTCAGTGTCAGAACAATCTGAATCAGATATATCCATATCTTCTTCTAGCTCAAGCTTGTTCAATCTACCACTATAGATCAAGGAACTCCGGTTCCCCTACAGAAAGGGCAGACACATGTTAGCAATCCGTAATACAAGTACATTGTTAAGTTATTCAAGGGTTCAAGGTACATGCCTTTTGCCTCAGGTCATAATCATGGTCAGAGCCAGAGTTGTTTGTCCTTCCAATGGGGTGTTCTAAAGCCAATTTCTGTAAGCAATTCAAACAATAAAACAATTTAATGCAGGGAAATGAAAGATTTTTTTCCAAGTTTTGCTACAACTCCATTTGAGAAGGTAGAGGTCATATCAATAGCAAAAAACAGCTCATCAATAATGCAGCACACACTCTATACTTTTATGTAGACTATCAACATGCACATCGAAGTAAAATTACAAATTATATTCACTTCCACAAACTCCCCGACATGAAAGGAAGATAAAACTATATTTTGTGATGAGTGATGACTGTACCTATGGGTTACCAAGAAAACAACGCTTTACAAGTGTCTGGTGCATAACTATTTCACATCCATCAGTTCCTATTAGAGAAACCTTGACAACATTACACTTTCTTTGGGAATAGATTTAACAATTGATAAATCTCAACACTTGAAGTGAAGAAAGTGTGTCGATTTGAAAAATAACTTAGTTTCTTCTCTTCATTATCGAAGGCAAGTTAGCAAGAAGCTACTCAATCAATATTCTATGAATTTATTCAAAAGATGTACTGACCATCAACTTCTCCTGTTGAATCAGTTCACTGTTTTGCGACTCTAGCTGTCTCAATTCACTCTTTTGCAACTCTAGCTGTCTGACAAAATTTACGAGTTTTTCCTTCAACTCCCTGATTTCAGCATCCTTTTCTCTGCATTCAACTTCCCTATCCCTTAGCTGGCATCTACAGGAAACCAGAACCAGAACAACAGTTACAATTTATTTCAGGAAAGTTAGCGTGAAGCAGAGACTTGTATGTTTTGAAGACATTTACCTAGAAGATGATGCAAGGTTAAATAAAAAGTTCATAATATTTTTTGCATCAGCAAGAGACCGGACTTGGTTCCATCTGCCCCTACCACTAAAGGTACGTTCACGCTCTTCTGCTTCCGATAACTGTGATGCCATGGAGACAAGTGTGCTAGATGAAGTGGCAAGCATGTTTTCAAGTGCAAATATCCTGGAATTTCTTGCACCCGGAGACATTTTCTGGGGGAAATCACTGCAAAAGCAAATTATATAGAAGTATTTAAGTAAATAAGAGTATAAGCAATATAAACTGCACTTCGCAGAAAGAATACACTTCACAGAACTTATTGACAATAAAGGTTTCACCTCAAGGTTTTCAGCTTCAACTCAGCAACCTCATTGGCCATTTTTGCTCTCCTGTAGTTCAAAATGTCACAAATTATGAAAGAAACAAAATTGCATGACAAGCTCTGCTTTTTATGCTTTGTTTTATTTTAATTATTTAATAAAGAGCATACTACATAACAAATATTAAAAAATTAACTCTAATAATAGAAATATGAAAGTGTGTGAGAAACTGGCCATTTTATACTAATCCAATAAATGATCTGCATGAAACATACACAAAAACATGAAATATTCAAAGATCATTGGCTACAAAAATGAGCCTTCACCGCCTGCATCCATCTTGGCACATTAAGGCTTGATACAGTTTCCAAATGGAGAGAGTAAATGACTGAACAATCTTGAACTACCAAGAAGGAGCTAAGGTTCGTATCTGTAGATTTGTGAAGTGGGTGGATTTGGTAAGAAGAGAATCTTATCCATCTAGTTGCCAGTGGACAGAAAGAATACGAACTGATACAGTTCCTATTTTTCTCATTTCTCCCAACCAAGTCAGAGAATTGTCTTGGTACCATTTATGTATTATGGTTCTTAAGCCATAAAGATATATTACAAATCCCAGTCCCATCCATAAGAATCCCTACCCTAAACCAGTCACATTATGTTAGGTCTTAGAAACCTAATCATGTCAACTTTGCTGCCAAGTTTATTGATCACTAGAGGTGCTTCAAATGACCCAACTCCTAATGCTACACAATAACAAAAATGTGTTCCATCGCTTCTAATGTCTTATCCCACCACTTAGCACTCTGTTATGCACATATGTTAGGCGTAAGTCATTCTGTCACCTAATTGCACATTCCCACTACAGGAAGGACTTCAAGGATGCATCAAATGATGAAGGCAGGAAAGGAGATTAAAAAGACAGGCGAATGACTTGAACTATAGTATAGGATGTTTCCCTGAACAGTAAGCAAGAATCGAAATCTTGAGGCCAGGACTCAAATGGATTGGCATGGTCCAACTACCGAAGTGGTATTTATTCAATCAAATATTTTTACGACCGCCCAAACTAAATGGCTTTTTCTGGGAAGGAAGGAATGCAGGGAAGAAGTCTAGTTCATTGATATTTGCCAAAAAGAATGTATGCCTTTAAGTGCAAAAGACTGAAATAGTAGATGCATACAATCTGGACAGAAAGGCAACAACCAAAAAACTTTCAAGTGCTAAATAGAAAACATAGGCAAGTTCATCCAATCATAATGAATTGACGAACTTACTCCTGCATCTGGCGCTCATATTCTGACCGCACTTCATGCACCCGGACAGTAACTTCAAGTTCATGTTCAATTGCTTGCATCAATGCCTGTGTGGCAAAACAGATAATTAATTGGGTGCGAAAATTTATGTTCCCAAACATCTTGATGGTACATTCTATGAACAAGAAGAATGGTCTTGTAATCTCTCTGTTGAAGGAAATTTAGAGGTAAACTACAAAAGACAAGACATTTTTTATGATGAAAAACAAATGCAAAAATAACCCCTTCTTGGCACTGATACCTGAAATCCTGCAGCACTAGTACTTCCAGAGCCTGCATTATCACGTGATGTTTTGCGAGACTCTAACAACTCCTTAAGTCGTTTAGTGGCCATAGCAGCTTCTTCAGTTTTCCGCTGCAACACCTGTATACCATTTAAGGTAAGCCACGTGACACTTTAAAAGCAGAATGGTTAACAAGCTATTTCTTTACCATCTTTTGCCTCTGGTTTAGTGCTAAGAGCTTATGCATCTCATATTCATTCCTTCTTCCTTCCTTCTTAAGCTGTTGAGACAACACATGACACAGACAGTTAGTCACAAAAAGAATGAACTTCTCAGTAATAAAAGGAAGTTTAGCCTCTGGATACTAGATACTGTGCTATATATATATATACATATATATATATATATATATATACACACACACACATCTTCTTTTATAATCAAGAAAATGAACAAACATTGTCATTTAGAAAAGAAAAAATAAACAGACAAAAACAGGCAAAGTCAAATGAAAAAAGTCATTGCACGTTAATAATTAAAAGAGAAATACGCTCATTAGATGATTTGAACAAAATACGGATAAACCATAAGCGAGACTTGGTGCGCGCACGCACGCACAGAGAGAGTGAGGGCGGGGGGATTCTACTTCCAACTGCAGGAACAAATTTTATTTATGACAGGTCTGTCCTGAATTTTCATGGGAAGATAGAAAATTTAGGATCCCAACTAAACATGAATGCAAGCTTCATACACAAGACTGTGAACTAAGACTCAAAAATTAAATTAACAATACCTGAAGAACTTCCTTTTCCCTTGAAGCTTTCCACAACCTGAACTGCTCAGATTCTTGTTTCATCTTTTGTTGTAATTGAACCTAGATACAGAAAAATGAATCAACTGCATGAAAAGAAATACTCTTTTACAATCAAAAGTGCCTGACATATATAATAATTAGTACCTTCTGTGTCTTAATTCTGTGGATTTCATCCTGAAGACGTTTTGCTGCATCATCGCTCTTCTGTTTTTGTCTCAAAAGCTGAGATTGAGCATCTTGTTTCTTCTTCAACACAGCAACCTGCAGATACAATGAATTATATGAGGCAAATATTTTTCTTTGTATAGTTTATGTTTTTTTCCTCACAGGTGGCTGGGGGAGGATTGAGTTCAAGAGGATAATGTCTTGGCTGATCATTGCATACATTTTAGAAGCCTACCTGTGATTCTAGAAGATTTAATTTCTGAAGATAATCTTCCTTCAATTTTTGAGCACTTTCATCAGAATTTGAGGAAATGTTAGAAAGGTTGCGGTGAAGAGATTCAATTTCTTTCTGCACCAGTGTAAAATCAATAATAAGAAAAGGACAATCATGAATAAACCTTCAGTGTCAGCAGATAGAGCATATTACTTACCTGCAGAGCTTTCTTTTCCAGTTCCAGCTCATGGACCTTTTTCTCATAATGTTGCTTTAAAACTGAGGTATCAACTGTCGCGAACCTCTTCATTTCAGCCTTTAGTAATGAGACATGAAGTCAGGAGAGAAAAGTGAAAAGAATATTAAGCAACAATAACTAATTGTGAATACATTTTTTTGAAATTTCTGTTCACACTGTAACCAACTAAATCCAAGAGTTACCTCAAAAAGAAATTTCAAGGAACAAAAAACTTGCAAAACTTAATAGTAAATGCATAAAGCAATCTCCGCTTTATGGTCTTTGTTCCCTCTTAAATGCTGTCTAATGCTTTAAACAGAAGTACCAAGTCCTTCACCCTTTTCTTAAAGGTAACACCTATTTCAATGATAATAAGAAAGACCAGCATCATCTTGATGTTATCAGATTGGGCAGTTTGACAACATATCCAAGCACAGTAGGTCATCAGACAAAAGGCACATATAGAATGTATCCGATAGCCTTTCCCCTTAAAGAGAACATATCTATTGCACTACTCAGGTGACTCTCATTGTTCTGTCGAAACAGCTAAGGTCATTAAGAGATCTCTCCAGCCTACACCCTTTAAAGTAGATCTCTCTCTCAAGTCCCAGAAGTCTCCCAAAGTTATAAGCTTAGGCAGTTCGACTCTCTTGCAATAACTTAAATAAGGAGTCAACAATAGAAGAGCAAAAATTTAATTTCTGCTCCCTAACTGAATTTCCATAAACTACTTTTATAAAATAGCATCAGAATTCGCGAAAGTTACCTCCTTCTGTTCGAGTTTTTTGTCCAACTCCTTAAGCTCCATATCCAATTTTTCTTGAAGAGAAGAGTGTTCAAGTTCTTTCTCCTCCACTTCAGCCTCACCTTTACAGAGAAAGTTTGCATCAGATTAGTTCCCTGATAGGGCTTGGACAACGTGATTACTACTGGAATAAAACAAGATAAAGATATGAATAAAAGGGACAACCCAGACCACCCACTAAACAGCAGCTATATCAAATGTTTATTTGCCCGTCATGCATTATTTAATAACTGCTTACCATTTGTATCTACACTTTTGATGTCAGAATCCTCTGAATAGTCTAACCCAAGATAATCAACAGGTTCACCATGCTTTGAATTACTGGAGCTTTGTGAGTGAAGCAACTCTGCTTCTAGTTCTTGAATTTTGCTTACATACTTTTTCACCAAATCCAAATCCTAGGAGAAAGGGATCTCCAGAACCAGATCAGCAATTCTGCTAATTTACTAATAATGTGAAATAAGTATCAGTAGTAATTGAGTCAAACCTGATCAGAGTTGTCTATCTCATTCCAAGGTCTACCATTTTTAGAAGATTCAATCTTCAAGATTAGTCTATCCCTTTCAACCTGTCATATTATATCCTTATAAGAGATTTCCAGAATCGAGTCATTTTACAATTAATTCTTTAAAAAAAATCGCTAACAATAAGTGAACAAACCTGGGCATCAATAGCACTTTGTGTTAATTGTTCGCAGCGAATCCGGCGTTCTTTTACCTCCTTCTGTAGCTCTGCATTGCTTGCTTCAAGCAAAGAAATCTTGCTCTTAAGAATCTGCCCAACAAACATGGAAACTCAAACAATCAAGGGATAGTACTGATGTGTCAAAAATCTCTTGTCAAGCACATTCATCCAGGATCCTTATCATGTTCCAACATATCATGGGTTGGTACAGATAGATAGTAATGTAAACCCTCAAGAATAGTACTACTTGTCTCCAATATGCACAAATAGTCCTAGAAATGCTGGAAATTCCGGTCCTTTAGGTGTGTTCGGTATGAAGGAAAATGCTTTCAGGAAAATAAGTGGGTTATACAATCTAGACAAATACTATGAGAGGTGGACGTGGGAGGTAGGGGTGGTGGGGATGGGGGTTACAGGGGTGGGGGTGAGAATGAGGTGTGTTGGAAGGAGGACATAGTCAATGTGGAATGCCGCTTGTGGAACTTGTTTTCCCTACTTCCACTATAGAAGTCATTTTCCTCATTTTCAAGGAACTTGTTTTCCTAGGGGTGGTGGGGATGGGGGCTACAGGGGTGGGGGTGAAAATGAGGTGTGTTGGAAGGAGGACATAGTCAATGTGTTTTCCCTACTTCCACTATAGAAGTCATTTTCTTCATTTTTAAGGAACTTGTTTTCCTAGGAAAAAATTTGGAAACGAACATTAGGTAAAATTAGAAAATATTTTCCTCCATAACAAGCACACCCTTAATCACTAGGAGAATATTGTACCTGGAGTTCCTCAAATGGCGCTCCAGAATCTCCACGAACATAAAGAAGCTCAGCTTGTAACTGCTCAATTTGACTCCTCATTCTTTGCATTTGGGCTGCCATTGGGTCACGGTTGACCTGCGGAAAAAAAATAGGTTCAGAAACAAAAATGAAACTCACGTTGATCTTGCTAGGCAAATTTGTACTTACGATAGCTTTGTTCTGAATGTTGCGAGCACGATTTGCATACTTCAAAGTATTTAGGGTCTCCTCTGCATTGGTGTCAGCAGGACTGACACAAGCTGCATTCATTTAAGTAGAGTAAGAACAACATTACTTGTAGTAACAGAAATACAGACTTTTACTGCTTTTAATGGTAAATAGAATAATTACCAATCATAACTGTCTTGCTGTTTCCTCCAAGTGAGTCCTGAAACAAATGTATGCACAAATTAATTTGACAGAACATTTACTTCCAATAACCAGCAATTATTTAAATATTGATTGCTCCTGTTTTAAGGAGAATTTCCTTATGCAAGTGTCAGAGTTAGAATTCTTGTGCTATTTTTCTTTCGTTTGGTTTCTCCTCAGGATAAAACTTGCAGAGCTCTGTATGCAACTCTCCAATTGATTTTGGTCTTCAAATGGACAAGCAGATTGTAAGTTAATTACTTACTTATGGCATCCAAAAGTGATTCAGCTTAGTATATATTACATTATAAAAGCCATTGCAGAAAGCAACTACAGCTGATTGTATTATTTAATATTATAGAAGTTAAAAGCAGAAACCAGTGAATGCTACAGAGATTCATACCTGTAAGAGACGTGTTAGCTTGCTATCTCTGTATGGGATGTGGGCACCTTCTTTCCGCTTCTTGTCATCACCAAGGGCACTGATTACATTGCCAAGAGCAAGCAATCCCTTGTTGATATGAATGCCTACACCAGAATGCTCAAACGATGAATACTGGATATGCATATTTTATGTTTAGTAGCTAGGAGTAGGAGAGATTATCCATCCAGTCGGTGATGTCTCAACTCAACAGTAGCTTCACAAAATAAATACATAGTACAGTCATATTTCCAAAAATATAATTGTCATTACCCTCTCGTAAACGCATTTCATCAGCTCCAGTTCGCTTTGCTCGCTCTGAACCAGCAAGGTCAACCAAATGAAGCTTGGCACATAATATGTCATCACCATCATCATTCGTTGATCCACTAGAGCAATTGGATAATTTCTTTTGTTCTAATGATATGGTAAAAATGGCATGTGACCGACTGTTGACATAAATAGAAAATAGGTAACTCCACAACTAGAACCAGAATTTGTTATAAGAGAAACTTAAGTAAGGTCTACTCAAAATAAACAAAGTCATTCATAAGGTGATGTATATACCTTGACTGACTATTCATCTTTGTGCTTCCAGTGGCTCGTGCCACTGATCCTCGCAACAGGAAGCACGCCATCTCTTCTTTTGTCCTTACTTCTGCCTCCGTGACACCTGCCAGAGTAATTCCTCCGTGAACAGTTTCCCTTATTTGAATGGGAACCCTAGCAGGCCCCCCTGTAGGCTTCGCTGCCCCATCAGTTTTGCAAAAGGCTATTGCATTTTGATCCAACAAATCAAACACTTCTTCTTTAAAAATCTACAAAAATAAAAAATTGACAGATAAACACGGCATATCATTTTTACCTTGAAAGGACATATATTGAATGAAATACCAGAGTTCTCTTTCCATACCTCAATGAAGGATACCCTGATCAAAAATTCTGTTGACTCCTTCATTGCCTCTGCTCTTGAGAATATAGTATTCATAACCATTGGGATCACTCCACCAGTTTGCTCTTCACCATTATAATTAGTGCCCATTGTATATGTTTTCCCAGAGCCCGTCTTCAACACGCACATTATTGCAGAATGTATATAGTTAGTCTTTTATGTCAAAACGGTACATTCAATTCAAGGACATAAACAAGATCAAAGAGCTATGTAAAAACAGAAAAAATTCAAGTAAATTAGACCTAAAAAAAATGACCAAGAAATGAGCAAAAATGCTGGCACCTTACCTGACCATACGCAAGCACGGTCCCATTGTAGCCTTGGAACAATGCATCCACAAGAGGTGCAACGCATTCATCAAATATACGTGAGGAAGCATAGCCCCCACTCCCAAATACATAATCAAATGTGAAGACATGTGATCCAATTTGCACCTGTTTGTGGTCAAGAACATCAACAAAAGCCAAATCAGTGTAGAGATCATACATCTGTTGTGATCAAATGATAGTTGGACTTCATTTATCCACAACATGGCACAACAAAATTTACTAATAATTCAACACTGAACTACTAAAACTTTTGCAAATGCTACAAGTGCAATTATTTAAAATTAAAAATTCTCACCAGAACAAATGACAACTAAAAACATAAAAACGGTACAATACAAAAGAATCCCCAGCTAAAATCAATAAAGAAAGAGCACCTGTGGTTCTCCGGGAACTACTGTGACACAATCAGTGCACCCAATGAGAAGCTCAGAAGTAACTAGCGGTCTAATGTTCACAGCAACTCTCACACACTGTGACGTGTCTTTCGCCTCGGAAGTCTCCATTGCCACTCAATGTCAGTCCTAGAAACCAATCTTAAATCAGACCACACAATGGTAGCAGCAAAACAACACCTCCTCAGAGAAAATTACCAATTGAAACAGTCAAAGGTTCCGTTGGGGTTATCAAACCACATTTTCCATCTATGCACAGACAAATCAGCGAAGATTACAAAAAAAGTAACAAGACTCTACCTCAATCATCAAGACAATAACAAATTTGAACTCATGAATACAATCAATAATGAGCACAAATGTTCAATCCAATCTCTAGCATAATGAAGCAGTTCACAATATAGATATACTGAATGAAACAGAAAATACAGCTCGGAGACCACCTAATAAATATCAGCCAAAACCAAGCTCCTCCAAAAAAAAAAAACACTAACTGTAACAATCAAAATTTCCAATTGAGGTTTCAAACCACATTTTCTTATCAAAATCACAAAAAATACAGTATACAACCAAAATTCTACCTCAATGCATCAAAACAATGACAAATTTAAACTAAAAAAATATGGATATCACTCAATTAGATATTCAATCTCGAAAAAAGGAAACCGATGATTGAAATGAGGAAATGAAGCAGAAAGTCAAGTTCGAAAGCTACACATCCCTCATTTCCCCAGCTAGGGCTCCAAACACCTCATCCACCATTTTCCTACTATACAATCGCCAAATACACAAAAACAAACCAAATCCTATACTAATCACAATCTCAACTCATAAACACAATCAGCAATTAGCACAAATAAACGCTAAATCCCAGATTCAATCTCCGGCAAAAATGAAGCCGCTCAAAATATCGAGTATTCCAATTAAAGCTCCAACACTAACCATACGTCCTTATAAACAACAAAATTAACCAAATCCTACCTCCATACATCTACACAAACAGCAAAAAAAAAAAAAAAAACTTACCTAGTGAACACAACCAGTAATTTGTACAGAACTTTCCGATGAGAGATTCGATCTCCGGTGAAACGAATCACAGTCGGAAGATCGAGACGTTGAATTTGTACCTGCGATGAGAGATTTGAGATGCCCGTTAGGGGGTGGGTGGGTGGGTAGGGAGGGGGTAGAAGGGGGCGGTATGCTGTTTCAAAAAAAATGAGTAACGGGAAGTGTTGTTTAAATTGAAATTGGAGAAGAGAAAGCGCTTTAGGTCCGAATTCAAATTTGTTGAGTTGTCACGTGCCATGCGTGTGAGTCGCACGTGTGTTTTCTACACGATTGAGAATTATTTGAGTTTTGTATAGTTATATGAGGTTGATAATGACAAATTACCAGAAATGTATACTAATTAATGTTAATCTAAAGTTCTAATTTTGTGTTAAGAGAGGTAATTAAAATCGGACATATGAATTTATATTAGACACATGAAATCATTCAAAGATCGATTTGATTCTCATGTATATACATATATTAAATCAGGTAAACTAATTTATTTCACATAAAATCAAATGGTCAGAACATATTTTATTAAATTATTGAACTCTATTGTTAGACTATGATAATACTTTTAGATCGGTATGGTTTTAAAATTTAATGGTGATATGTTCATTAACATCTAACAACAGAACACAATGCACCATGAATAATATAAGATAAAAATTACCTATTAACTAAAATCGAACGAATGAACTTAAAATCAATATAAAATACTACAAAAGATTAAAATATCAATTTGATTTTGACGTAAACGCAATACTTTAAGTTTATCTCCATAACATCAAGCCACCTTAACATATTTTATTACATTATTGATACTTTTAAGTCATTGTAGATCTAGAATATAATAATAATAATAATAATAATAATAATAATAATAATAATAATAATAATAATAATATTATATGATCGTTAATAACTAAATGGAAGAATATAATTTCATATAAATAATGCAAAGTAAAGGCTAACCCCAAATATACAAATTTAAACCATGGAATCATACAAATTTAGACAAATAGGAATGAAAAAGTTATAACCACACTTTTTGTTCTTTTTGTTACTTTAGAGTTCTTCTATTTTGTTCTTTTTGTTTAATTAATAATTCATTTTTGTAAATTCTTTTTTAATATTTGCCTCACGGGTTAGTATGACCCTGCCCTTAGGCTAGTGGGTATTTGTACACATATATTTTGTTTTGTTTTTTTGGTGTTTTAAGCAAAATTCTAGTGGATCGCTAAGATATTTTATTTGATAATGAGTAAGACTTTCTAAACATAAAGTTACAGTAATCGTCAGGAGTTTGGCCACAAATCTTGACGATTATCACAACTTGTTGTTTAAAAATCTCAGCAACATAATTTACTTAAAAATTTGATTCAAATTATTTCAAGTAAACTCCAAACTAACTTTGAAATATCAGGGTCAATTATTTCAATTATTAAATTCAACCTCAATTCTTCAAAAAATTACAAACCTATTATATTTTATTTTCTACGAACAAGCTTCATAAAACTTAATAACAATATTTTTTTTTAAAATCTAAATCAACTCAAAACAATAATAAATGAATAACGAGTTTTCAATTTTCTACTGTATAATCTAGTGGACTGATTGAGTTTGAGCTGAAAACTTTCATTTTTAAATGGGCTTTAAGAGTCATAGCCCAACCATCAAACTAATGGGTTGGATTGGATTGGTTTTATGGATCGAACGTGTTTTAACTTTTAATCATGTAAAGATTTCATGGGACACTTTATATTTTGGTCGCCTTATTTAACTCATATTCCCTTAATGTTTTATTTTGCGGAAAAAAACAACAACAAAATGAACAAAAGTTTAATGACGACTCCAGATATGACTATGGTGCACTTCACCCTTTCATTCTAATTAGGTTTATTCGCAGGAATACCCCTAATTCATGCAAAAACTCGTTCTAATCATGTTTGGATTTCCAAAATTTGGTACTACTAAAGTTTTAGAATTGTTAATTTTGGTGTTCCCATTGTTAATCTTGAAGTTCCAATTTCTAATTTCTTATAAGCATTGAGTAACTTATGACTAGATTTACTTGAGGGGAAAATAAACAAAAAACAAGGCAAGTTGGGCAACTAGTTTGGCCTTATATAACAAGGGTATGGAAACTATGGACCACTTGTTTGAAATTTGATTGGTAAACTAGCAGCAGCCTTGGTCCTTGTTTTCCATTTGTTCCTTTTCAATCTCATTCGATGTTTGGTATCCGTATTAAAATCTTTATATCCAAAATTCAAACTCGAGATCTCTGATTAAGGCAGCCCCCATCCACTGCAGCACATTCTTTGGTGATCCCATTTGTAGTCATTAACACCAAAAGTAGCAATAACCACATAAATTGGTTATTTTTCAAATATGTAATTTCAATGATTTATCAAAAACAACTTTTTTCTATTGAGTATATACGTAATTATTTTAGAGTCTTCTTCCAAAAATGAGCATATAGAGAGAAAGAGTTAAAGGTCAAAAAACAAGTCTAAACTATCTCACTTTATTGAGTTTCATACTTGAACTAATGAGAATGTAAGTTTCCTATCTGAACTAATGAGAATGTGAGTTTCCTACATGAATTATTATCCAATTGTTAGAAAAACACACCTAAACGTTAACTAGACCAAATATTTGTTAAGAAATGCTTCTAGGCACATTTGTCCATAAAATCTTCATCTACCTAGCATATATAATGGTTCTATTTGCTGACATATTAACTTTTTAATTGAATTTTTAAAAACCTTAAACACTCCCTTCTTAAGTTGGAGATATTGATGTCACGATAAAAACAAGACCACGTCTAAGAAGATAAAGAAGAAGATTGGTGGCTCTCTATGTATATATGTCCAAATGACATGCAAAAGTTATGACAAAATTAGACAAGTACATGACATGACAAGTCTCTACAAATTGATGTTCAAGTTCTACCAAGATCATGCCTTTACATCTCGAATCACTTATGATAAAGTATCTTATCCTTATTAAGTCCAAAAAATATCTCATCATCTAAAACAAGAAGAAGATAAAATTACCTTCTAATTAATTTCCTAATTCTTATATTACTTGAGTAGATAATGGTAAATTTATTTTAGCGTGTGAATCGTTAATATAGACCAAATTTGTTACTTGTTTAGTCAAATATGCTTTCGAATTTGTCTTTTCAATTTGAAAAACATTTTAGTTAATTTAGAACGATAATGTATGCTTGATGAAGATTTTAAAAGTATTTCTGAAGAAAAATAAACATTTTTGAATAATATCATATATTTTTTATTTCAACTTTTAATCAGAGGCAATTTCTTCCAAAGAAAATAAATGATTACAAGTATATTTAATTTTTTATTTCGACAATCATATATGTAATAAATCAATTATACAATTTTCTTTTTTCTGAATTTGCACATAAAATATATTTTTTTCTAAAAGAACTTTTTTTATAAAAAAATTTGTCAGAATAAACTGATTTCGACCGTTTTGAGAAATGGCTAAGGTCGTTGGGTTATTGATTAGCGTTAGGTAGGTATTAACTAAATACAGATACAATATTAATTGATATATGCATAGCTCTAATTTTACTTAAATGTATTTTTTTTTTTTAAATTATTAATTAAACACAAACGGAGAGTGTTAGGATTGACTTAAAAGTTGGTCAAATTTACTTTTTAAGTCATTTTTTGTCTTTTGAAAGTGTTTGACAAATATAAAAATAACTTAAAATAAGTAAAAATGACTTAAAATAAGTTAGGAAGTATTTGAGAAGTTTAAAAATAACTTTTTATTTTTTGACTTAAAAATCATTTAAGTTTGATTTTTAATTTAAAAGCTACTTTTTTAAGTCAATCTAAATGAGCTCTAATTCTCGTCTACTTTTTAAAATAAACTGGGTGATAAAACACAAGTATCCTCTAGAGTATGATCGAAATTCCAGAGACACACCTTAACTAAACTAACTCCACGCAGTTGGGGTGCGTTGGAAATGTTGGGTGCCACGTAAGTTAAAAAGGTATATAAAATTACAAAAAAATAAGTTCAAATGGTAATAAAATTTTAGTTTAGTTAAGATGTGTCACTGAAATTTCGATTATAGTGTGAGGATAAACCTTTTTTAAAAACTCTTTTTATTTAAAAAGTAGTAAGACGATGAAATGAATGGAGCCACGTAAGAAGGTGTAAACGTGGTGAATTATCCAAAACAGATATTCCTTTCAGTTTTTCACGCAACTGTAGCCGTCGGTGTTTACGTGTTGCCCAGCATCTTCCTCCGCCATTTCATTGATAAACGAAGATCTACCAATTCCAGCTGATTTTAGCTGCTTTTAAGTAAAGTAGCTTCACTACCTGAGATAATAACATCGATTTTATTGGTTTTGAGGTTCGTAATTACCTTGATTCGAGGATTAATGGTTCATTTTTGTTGTTGTTGATGTGAAATTTAAGGGTTTTTTGAAGTTTGATGGTTGAGTTTTTTTGAAGATTTAGGAGTTTGTTTAGGTAAGTGAAGAAGGAAAGGAGAAGATTTTGTGAGTGTGTGGTGTAGTCGCAATGCCGTTATTTTAACTGTTGATTGTGTTTAGATTTTTCTAATCATGTTTTATGCATTAACTTGTAATTGTGCTTGATGTGGCGTGGCTTAGTCCCATTGTTATTCTCCGAATTGATAGGATACATGAGATATGTTGGAGTAAAGTCTTCAATAACATACGCAGTGTAATCTCACAAAGTAGGCTGTGGGGAGGATAGGAGGTAGAGAAATTGTTTCAATAGACAATCAGTTCAAAGTCTTACTTTAGATATTTCTGTGATCAAAAAGCTTGTGCAATCGATTGATCAGAGTGCTAGGTGGGAGAGGACTACCACTGCACTTGTTAATCCGTTGTGACAATGAGTGGAGACTTAGTGTGTGCCTGTGTGTATAATGTCAAAAAGAACTTCAGATATATTTAAGGTAGTGAATGTGCCAGAGGAAGACCCTATTGCAAATCTATTACTGTGTTGGATAACTAGGACCTAATAAATCAGTTAAAGGGGGAGGCTTTCTTTATGCTTACTGTTAGGCTGGTTGCTTCATGCTTAATTTGATGTTGGTGCTGCACTATTTTCTTTTTGTAGGTTCTGAAGATAAAGGTTCTTACCATATGCACTTTAACATTGTGACTTTTGGGTGTCATTTCTTTAAGCATATTAGAAAATGGCAGCTTCTGTGTCACTGCTGCTGCCCCGTGAATTGGGAATTCACGGGAAATGTGGATTAAGCGGTCAGTCTAAGGTACAATAGGATTCTTGCGTTTGATTTTTAGTTTTTACTATATCAATAGAGTCAATGATGTCGTCAATTGTTTATTGATAAAATAAGGACGTCCTCAATTCTTAATTTTTTGTTTTTTGTAGGGCACAATGAGCAGGAGTCAGACAGATTCTTGCAGCATATTTCTGTCATCACATTCTACGGTATGATTTGCGTTGGATTATAATCACCACAAGTCCCTTTAATTTTCACCCCTCCTCATTTTCTTTGTTCATGGATGCTAGCTTTTTTGATGACTCACTTTGCTGTCATTATGTTATTAAATACACGTGGTTCAATATTTCTCTACCTCCACGGGGTAGTGGTAAGGTCTGTGTACATTCTACCCTCCCCAGACCTCACTTGTGGGATTTCACGGGGTATGTTGTTGTTGTTGTTGTATATCATGGACTTCTCAATTATCTCAATTTTTTGTTGATCTTATTCTGTAAGAAGTTGATTCCTTTACTTCATTTCATTGCTAGCATCATGAAATTGACTGAAGAAAACTAAGCTTTATGTACTTGACATGATTTTGAATAGTTCCATTAATAGGTTGAGTTTGACAGACACACTTGGCTTAACTTAAATATGCTCATCTTGGGTTGCTTATCTAAATATTGAGCGGGTCTTGAGCTCAAATTCATGTTTGTTAACTAGATGAATTTACTTATTTTGGCTTGTGATCAAATCGTAAAGGTTGATAATGTGGAAAGTTTTAGGAAAGCCTTAAGAATGTGATGTGCCTTTGTTGTCACGCAAGTGTATTTGCATTTGTAAAGTTCGTTTTGATAAGTAAGTGTATTTGCAGATAAGTAAACTGAGACTGGTTCTAGCTGGAATTGTGGTGTATTGAGCTAATTCGAGCTAGAGCCTGAGTTCTTTTGAATTCAGTATGCTCAAGCTGATATTGTCATAACAATTGAGCAAGCTTATTAAATAATCAACTCAAGTCAGCTTGTTTATAGCTCTACTTATTAGAATAATAATGATAATAATAATAATAATAATAATAATAATAATATTTATGATGTATTTTTATATTATTCTTGGAAGTTTTGAAAGTTGAATGAGGTAAGAGGAGCATTTGCTGCAATTATTCTACAAAACTCTCTCTTAAACTATATTATAAGTCGTGGTTGTAGATTCATTGATAATTTTTACTGTCTCATTGACACTTGATATGAGGTGTACTGCATCTTCAGCGGCAGGATCCTTGGAGCATCTACCTTCTGAATACTGTACACAGGCCTTTGTTTTCCCATCCTTCACCAACTAGATGTAATGTATTACTATGCCGCTCCTTGCTAAAGCCAGGTGGAGGATATGAGAGTCAAGTTCTGGAAACAGCAACACTAATTTGGAAAAGGTAGATGGTTCTATATTTATTATCTCTTATCAAGTTGCATGGACATTTAGATCTTGGAGTTCTTAATAACTGATTCTTGTCATCCGATAATGCAACTCCTATCACCAATGAAGTTTCTAGTAATTGACTAGAATCTCTTTCTCAATGAGCACAAGTTCTTTTTTTTTCACAAATCACAACCCATTCTTCAGCCTTATAATTTATCTTGATCTTGATTTTCTGTCAAATTAAACGTCTGACGATTTCTTTACTTGAAAGTGGAATCATCACTCCTGATTAAAGCAACCCCACCTACTCTATTTATCCTCCATCCATGACCCAATATTAATTTGATCAAAGTGGTACCTATTCAATTATTAGTTTATTTTGCAGGTCATTAAGTACTATACATGGAAGCCCACTTGTGCTTCAGCTGATTCCGGCCATTGGTGTTCTTGTTTTTGCTGCATGGGGTCTCACTCCACTGATGCGCTTTGGAAGAAAGCTTTTCCTTCATGTACTGGCTTCTCTGGACAATCTTTCTTGCTGGCTTGCTGCAAGTTGTATACATCATTATCTGTTCCCAAATTAAAGCTTTGTCTGAAAATTTTCTTGCAGGAAAGTGATAGCAATTGGAAACAAAGTAGCTGGCATTATGTTACAGCTTCCTATCTTAAACCTGTGCTTTTATGGACTGGAGCAATACTTATATGCAGGTTAAATGGCAGTGCAATTTAAACAAAGTTGAAATAAAGTTAGATATATGCTTTATAAAGCGCTCATGCTGCTGGTATTGAACGTTTGCAGAGCAATAGATCCACTGGTTCTACCTACAGTTCCTAGCCAGGCAGTCAAGCAAAGATTTCTTAATTTTATACGATCATTATCGACAGTGATGGCACTTGCCTACTGTTTATCTAGGTGATATGTTTGCTTTCAAAATTTGATTTTCGGATGCATTAGTTGACAATTTTATTTATTCTAGCTCTTAGTCATAACATGACAGCTTATCATCATACTCTTGTTTTTTCTCAATAACTTAATGATGTAATGCTGATTAGTTTCTCTCTTTTTACGCGAAGCTGATCTTTATTATCCTTTTGGCAGCTTGATTCAGCAAACACAAAAATTCCTCGTGGAGACAAAAGACCCTGCTGATGCAAGAAATGTATGTCTGGGAATTATATGTTTACTACAATTTGTTGAAGCTTGGAGATTTTAAAACCCTGATAAGCACTAATGCTTACGATGAAACTCGGTATAGATATTTAAACATCACCTAAAGCTAATGCTAAATACGGCAACTGAATAACTGGAAACAGTTTACCTATCTGTCAAAAGCTTGTCGATGGCTGTTAGTTGGTTCCCCTTTCTGCAAGACCATGTTCTTTTTCCAAAGAAATTCCGTTCTTGGCTAACTGATTTGGATCTAACTCCAGAACGGAGGCTTATGTTAGTTTGGCAGCAGCATACACTAGTCTGTAATATTTTGTTACACCTTTCCTGTCCATATTTATGTAATCTAAAACTATCACAACAATTAAACTCTTAAGGATTAAAGTTGCCTTAAAAGAAACATATGCAGCAAAATATTCTTTTATGTACCTTTTACTATCGCTCATTGTTGCCTTCTTTGATCAAAGTCTTATTCTTCAAATATGTGTCTCGCTCTTTGCAGATGGGGTTTGAATTTGCAGGGAAAGCTGTATATACTGCAGTATGGGTTGCAGCCGTTTCATTGTTCATGGAATTGCTTGGTTTTTCTACACAGAAGTGGCTGACAGCTGGGGGTCTTGGGACAGTATTGCTCACTCTTGCTGGTCGTGAGGTAATCTGAGCATTTATTTTGAATTCCTAGGTGCTGCTAAATCAGCTCTTATACTTTCCTCCATCTTATTTAGAACATTCTCACTATTGGTTGGTTGGATATCACTTCTGCTATTCACATTTCCTTTATTTTTCTTTTCTGGATAGAATTCTTGTTGCCACTTGCACTAGACCAACTTATTTTTTAAAAACTCTCTGTTGCTTCTCAGATACTTACAAACTTCCTCTCGAGCATAATGATCCATGCAACAAGGCCCTTTGTTCTAAATGACTGGATACAGACTAAGATACAGGGATATGATGTCTCTGGCACAGTGGAGGTAACTATTTGGTCCTGCCACCAATTAAATGATAAGAAACATAATAAACAATTACAATAACAAAAGTATTGCATGCTTGATATGCAAGGATTTGCATAAAGCTGTGGTAGACTAACAACTAACAAAATCTATTTGTGCTGAATAAGTTGAATAGAAAGCTAAATCATCGGATTGAGCTGTTGCATGACTGCTTTCTTGTTGGTTAGCACGTAGGTTGGTGGTCACCAACAGTCATAAGAGGTGATGATCGTGAAGCAATTCATATACCAAATCACAAATTTTCAGTGAATATCGTCAGGAATCTTACTCAGAGGACTCACTGGCGGATCAAGACTCACCTTGCCATCAGCCACTTGGATGTGAATAAGATCAATGTTAGTGAATCAAATTTTCTAGTTAGATAAGATCAAATCCTCCTATTTTTAATAAATAGTTCTGTTGGCTGATGCGAATTTCACGACTCCTTCATGTATAGAACATTGTTGCGGATATGCGGAAGGTTTTGGCGAAACATCCTCTAGTGGAACAGCAACGATTACATAGACGAGTTTTTCTGGATAACGTTGATCCAGAGAATCAGGCTCTTAAGGTAGGTGGTACCTCTTTAGCTATCTTATTCATTGCCTGAAATACAGTGGTAAACTGCATTGATAGCTATTCTGTAATTCAACTAGTTATGGTCTTGATATTGTTTTCACGAGTTATAGGCTTGACCAATAATGGCATCTCAGTTCGCCGAATCATCTATTTTGCGCCGTGTTAGATTTATTAAGATTCTATAGAAACATACACATGTAGGATTAGTCATGAGTGTTTATCTATATGATTTCTTTCCTTAATTGTTTACTAGTAAACTTCTCGGCGCTTCGCGCGGTGTGAATTGCATTTTATAAATTTGTTATTAATTGAAAAGTCAATTTACAATTATAGTTTTTTTTTTTTTAAAAAAAACACTTTAAATGTTTTAAACTATATTGAAAAATGCTCCTATTTGAGTTGATTTTCATTCAACAACCAAAATTCTGTTCAATAATTTTTTTAATATGTTAGCTTTCATATAAAATGTGGCTTGCAATAATATTCGAATTTGATTTAGTGGAAGGGACAAAAAACTATAATTATTTTAGATAAGTCGAAAATATTAAAAATTTATAAATGATAACATTTTTTCAAACTTTTACCACATGTTAATAAATCTTCTCAAATGGTAAATGATGTGTTCATCGAGTTCATTATCTTAGTATACTAAAAGTATATAAATAACAATATGCTTATATTTTTTGAACCATTAGACATGATAAAAAAAAAAATATGAAGTAAAAAATATATCTACACTTTTTGGTTGTTCTTCTTTTCTTTACCTTGTTTTGTTTTCCTTTCTGTTTTTATAGTTAACATATTAATTGTTAGTATCAGTTCTTATTAATATCACCATAATATAATTTGCATACACATTCTTATTATTGAAATTAAATGATTATGTAAGTAACTATTTAATAACTACGATAATTTAATGTGAGTTATGACTATTACTAATTAAGAGTGAAAATTATGAAGATGGAGAAGTGTGAATTATGAGAAATATGACTCTTTATTTTATTTTTTTAAAAAGGAGAATAAAATTCTTGATGAAAGAGAAGTGTTACTTATTTTTTCCCTTGTTATTTTCCAACTTTATAAATATCTATCATATTTCAAAAGCTAAAAAGATCAAACATTAATACCATCCTCTCCCTTGTTCAATAAGTATAATTTTGATTTATTTGTTGGGACTCAAGTAACCCTAGTTACGTTATTCTAAAATTTTAATTCATCCAAATCTTTTTGTTTCCGGTTTCAAAAGGATCTACAATCTAATTCATCTTAAGTAAATAATTATGCATATATAACTCCGATTTTTAAATAAATTTGAGTATTTGAGAGGTGTTAGTTATCTTTTCCCTTATTATTTCCCAGCTTTATAAATATCTTTCACATTTTAAAAGCTAAAAACATCAAATATTAATACCATCCTCTTCCTTGTTCAATAAGTATAATTTTGATTTATTTGTTGTGGCTCAAGTAACCCTAGTTACACTATTCTAAAATTTTAATTCATCCAAATATTTTTTCAGTTTCAAAAGGATTTATAATCTAATTTATCTTAATTAAATTATGCATGTATAACTCTGATTTTAAAATAAATTTGGATATTTATAAAAAAAAAATACTATAAAACATAATCACTTTTTTCTCCCCTTTTGATTTTTCTCCTTATTTCCTTATTATATTATTGTTTGAATGACTATCCTAGTTATAATATAATATATGTCTTACTAATTATATCATTTTTTGGGTAATTAATTCAATTCTCCTTTCCTTTTTGATTATTTTATTCAAAATCCCCAAAATCATGTTTCGGAAATCAATTTCTCCTATTATTACTATAAGCCCATTAGGTTCTCTATAAATTCAACAAAAAAGATAAGAAAATCAACTGATTTATACTACACAAAGAGTTCTTATATTAAAAAACCTCTTTTTGTCAAAGAGAAGAAAACTTTGTCAAAACTAAAAAATTTATAGGAATTAGGAAGTGTGAGGAGCTTGAAGAATATTCTTTAAGATTTTATTTTTATTCATATATCATTTGTTTTGAGATGAAAGAAATAATTATATATTTTTTAAATATGTTACTTATTTTGGGAGCATTTAGAAATCGTATAAGGAGAGGTTTTGATTGTGAACAACAACAACAACAACAACAATAATAATAATAATAATTTGATGTAAAATTAATATAATTTTTTCTTAAATTTAAAACAGGGCATTTACTCTAGAAAAATAAAATTTGTTACATTTGAATTCACACTATAACTATATACAAGCTTGCAACAGAAAAATATACGTAGATAATAATAATAATAATAATAATGATAATAATAATAATAATAATAATTTGATGTAAAATTAATATAATTATTTCTTAAATTTAAAACAGGGAATTTACTCTAGAAAAATAAAATTTGTTACATTTGAATTCACACTATAACTATATACAAGCTTGCAACAGAAAAATATACGTAGATAAAGTTTGATATATCGCTAATGATTGATATTCTTAAAGCTTGATTCTGACGAGTTCCTTTCACAAATAAGGTCATATATATGTCGCTCTCTCCCCTTTTTTAACAAATAAAATCAGGCATGAAAATTACATACAAAGTTAATAATTGTGGAGACAACACCAATGATGCTAAGATAAAAAACAATTAAAAAAAGGAAAAAAGAAGAAAGAGACTTCTTGCAAAAAGAGTTTCTAATGATGAGAAGCAAAGTAAATAGAAGAAAAATTGAAAAGCAAGTTATGAATGAAAAAAGGCAGAATGTTGTGCAGGTCAGGACATTTGCTTTAGTATTTATAGTTAGCAAAAGAAATAGTAACATAAGAATATGAAAAGATAGATAACGTACATTTGAGTAATTATAATTGAATGACTATTAAGTATTTTTCTTAATTGAGTTTTATCATAAAAAAGACTTAATTAGCTCTAAGATAATGTTGCTACGTGGGCTGATTCAGTTTTAATAGGATTTTATTGGGTATGATTTCTACATTTAATTGACCTTTTTATTGATAATCCATTAGATTGTAGTAGAAACTAATCCCAAAAAATGCAAAAAAAGAAGAAGAGATAATAGCATTAATGATAAAAAAAATTTAAATATGGCTATTGATAAAGAAAGAGTTAAATGTGACTATCTTTAATATTTAGGTAAATTTTTTTGTATTTTAAAATTTGATAAATGGCCAAAAAATCCACAAAAAAGATAAATAGATTTCTAGCCTTAGAGGCATGCCACATCAGCATGTATAACATTCTCTTTTATATATATATATTTATTTTAGCCTGTTTTGCCTACTTTGCTTCACTTGAGCCGGGGGTCTATCAAAAACAATCTTTCTACCTTCACTAGGTAGGGGTAGGGCTGCGTACACACCACCCTCCCCAGACCCCACTTGTGGGATTACACTAGTATTGTTTGTTGTTTTTCCCACTTTCTTCACCTCGTTCCCTCTAGCAAAATGTTAAGAAGGCTAACTGCTTCTTATCCCCCTGTTTGATTTCTTTCATCCCTATTTGAGCTGTTCTTTCCTATTTGAAGAAATGTGTGAGACTGGTGGAGACTGATAAGGGGTGAAGGATCTCTCTCAATTATGCTTTTTGAGACTCTATTCTCACCCTGAATAAGTAAATCCTCGTTATCCAGGGTGAAGATGCATATAAAGAGTAAGATAGAAACCCCTTTAACTGACTAACTCTTGACATGGGTTAGCCGTCAAAGTGCAGAGCCTAGTGCTAGTAGTGGGAACTTCTAGCCGCATCTTAGCTACTGGATCACTTTATTTCTTGTGCAAGTGTGTCAACCTGTCTTCCGTACTAGTTGTACATGTTATCTAATCTTGGCAATTTTTTGTTTTACATATTGTGCATTAGAAGTCTAAGGTATTGATTCCTTTTTAATAGTATGACTCAACTTTTGTAATCATTGCATGTGAAACAGATATTGATTTCTTGCTTTGTGAAGACTCCTCGTTTTGAAGAGTACCTCCGAGTGAAGGTACGAGTTTTATCCTTTCTTTCAATGAAGTAGTCCTAAATCTAACTTTGTAAATCACATCTTTGATTACAGTACTGCTAGTTAACCAGCCGCCACAACTTAATCAATTTATACTTGGTCATGTATAAGCTCTTTCACTTAGTGCCCTGATTTTAGATGATGCGCATTCTATATGCTTTATGCATTCACTGTCCCTTGTGTCCTCTGTTTGTCTGTTCCTCCTGCTCGTCTTACCTTTGCCAGAACTGTTTTCATGTAAACTACGGTGGGACTAGTTTGTTATACTGTGATGCCAAAGCCAACTCTCATAAGGAGTAATAAATGAAGCTTACATGAACTATGAAAAATGTGAAATTGATATTTTGATACCAACTTTCGGAAGTAATACAAAATGTCAATAAGCATCTTTAGTATCCGTAGTTATTTGATTCAAACTATAGTGCAGTATCTTCCAACTGTAACTCCAAACTGCAGGTATACATAGCTCCCATATGCTTCTAGCTTGAGGCCTTTACTTTTATCTCCATCTGTGGTGTGTGTTTGTGTCAGTTGAGGTACTTAGGTCTATTAGGAAAATAGTAACTTCCTGCTAACGATTATCACTGTCCAACTTTTGGTTTGCAGGAAGTTATATTGCTGGATCTCCTTCGAGTAATCAGCCATCATCGTGCTCGGCTTGCTACACCTATTCGTACTGTGCAGAAAACATCTCGCGAGATTGATGCGGATGATGTACCATTTGCTGATTCCATTTTTTCTCGTAACCGGCCTAACCGCCAAGTCCTCCTTATTGAGCCTTCTTATAAGATCAGTAGTGACGATAAAGCCAAAGCTTCTGCTCGTTCAGTACAATCTGATGAAGAAAAAGACCAAAAGGTTGAAGCACCAAGTACATCACGGACCGCTGATGACACAAACGGCAAGCCATCAACTCTCGTTGAGAAGGAAGTCGATAAGGCCTCATCAGCATCAAATGCTAATGGTGATTTAAAAGCAGCAACTTCGCCATCAGATGGAAAATCACTAAAACAAGGATCTGCCAGTCCAGTTAAAAGCAACTCTGAGAAAAACCAAATTGCTTCAGTTGCTGGAGACCCACCGGGGTTAACATCAGATACAGCCATTGAGAAGACAGATATGGCATCTTCTGCTTCACAGGCACAACAAGATACTGAAAGACCAATTTCACCACCTTCAGTTGGAAGGCCCATGTTAGAAGATAACATTGTTCTTGGTGTTGCACTGGAAGGGTCAAAACTAACACTTCCAATTGAGGACGAAACGACTCCACCCTCTCCCTCTCCAACATTTTTTGACTCAGAATCAAAAGAGTTGGCTGCCTGCCGGAATGGAAATAGCTCGACCAGCTCAAACAAAGATAAAACGGACGATAAGATGCCAGGAGCTCCAAGCACACAAAGTACATCAAATGACCAGAAAGAACGCGAAAGGTGATTATTTGAAGGTTCAACAATGTGCAATAATGCGCTAAAGCTATTTTTTAGAGCTTGCATTGTGCACACTGTAAATGTTTCTCATGAAATTTATTATATATAATTGTGGAGCAGTAGTTGGCTTGTATTTAGCATTTGGTAATGATCAATGAAGGCACAATAAATACCACTAACTTTTAGCTTAAGGCTTGGTCTGACCATCCACCATCTTTAGCTTGCAACTCAATTGTTCCGTTCTACCATAAACTCCAGCAGAGTTTGGAGTATTATTTTTCTACAGTACTCAGAAGGATGATACTACCTGGCGGTGGTTAAAAACCAAACGAAGAAAATAAAAGAAAGGAAAAAGGCTCAACTATACCATCGAACTTTCAAAAAAGGCTTATCTATGTCATTTTTGTTTTGAGAAAAGGTTCATTCATGCCACTATTTGTTAACTGAAGTGACATAAATAAGTCAAAACTTTTAACGGATGACATAGATTAGCCTTTTATCAAAATTTGATGGCATACTTGATCCTTTTTCCTTTTAAAAACTAATTTAATTAATGACATGACCTAATCATAATTGACCACGGATAAAAAAAAAAAGATTTTGCAAAATCAGAATTATTTTTAGTTAACAAATTATAACATGGATGAGCCTTTTCTCAAACGACAATGGCATAGATGAGCCAATTTTTTAACGAATATCATAGATAAACATTTTCTCAAAGTTTAATGTCATATTTGAGCCTTTTCCCCTAAAAGAAAAGATGATAGTGCATTATATTTACTATGCTGTCAATATCCTAGGTGACTAGACACATTTAATTACCAACTATGATCATTTCAAAATATGGAATTTGATCATTATGGTGCTGTATTCTGAACATGGTCAACTAAAGATCCTAGAATACAAAAATATAACAAAATATACATGTAAATATCAATCACGTCTGATCAAATTACAACCTCCACTGTGGTGTCAAATTAAGGTTTACACATACAATCAGGAGCAGGGTAAGTATATATAGACTGTTTTTCCTTGCGTATCCGCATTTGTCCTTGTCTATTCTTGTGACCCTGCTGTACTGCCTGCTGAAATTCGGACCACTCAATAGTCTTGTTCAGGAAGAGCATGCCTAACAATGTCATGTTTGGTCTAATAGTCTTAAGATTCTTGTATGCTCGATGCCCCAACTGAGAGTTGACAAATGCCGTCCCATGTCAGTTTTCAAAGCATAATCAAGACTGAAACAGACTAGACTAGAATAATTAATCGGACATTCTGATATACAATTTAGTTACCAGTGCATTGTGCATGTTGCCGGGAGAGGCAGAGATGAATATATCACTCTGCATGCTCACATAATAATCCACAGCTGCTAGTAAAGAAGCTTTTCCTTCTGCTTCAGATAGTTCAAGAGAAGAAGCAAGGCTTTTCTTGTCCTCCATAAATGGAAACAACTGGCGAAGAGCTGATATCCTTGCTTCTCCACCGTAAACCTGATGAGAATAAAGTCCAGAGAGTGCTTAAGCTGTTGTTGACAATGAAGCACATCATTCTTTGTAAGAAATAAGTAATATCATAGTTAAGACACCTTGTGAGAAGCAAGATATAGACGTGTGCTGTTGTTAAATCCCAAGGCTGACAAAAGGAGTCCTATCTCTTCCGGAGTCAATGGACAACGCCCTTGACCTCTTAACTCTTCATCTGTGAACTGGGAATTAAGCACTCTCCCTTGCCAAAGTACTTGGCGATATTTTGCAAGAGCAAGTTTCTCAGCTTTGCCGCCACCAAAATCACAAGCTGAGTGAGCAGCCATATCCTGTTTAAAAGAAGTTTTCCAGGCAATTAATACCCAAATACATTAAACAACAAATCCTCGTCTTGCACAAAAGGCATTTTATTTGTTTCCATTAATGGACAGGGATGGATCAAAATCGAAGGTATCCAAGTGAATTCTAGTGAAACAAGACAGACTTTAACCTTCTTAACTTGGAGACATTTATAGGCCTAGTTACCCATTGGCTGACAGATAATTATTGTAGATCGCCTTTAATTTACTGAACCTTCATATAATAGTCTTTTAACTAACATAGACATGAAAAATTGACATAAAACTCACTGATACAGTACTATGCCCTCATAGTTGTACTAAAAATCTCAAGACACACTCCATTTCAACATAGTCTATGATTGTAACAATGGAATTGAGTCAGCAAGGTAGAAGATAATCATACTTTATCAAAGCGAAGATGCAATACAACATACTTTCCAGCGCCTGCTCTGTCATTTTCCCTGTTGTGGAAGTGTGTAGCACTTGATGCGTTATCCAAACTAGGAGGGCTACGCAGACGACTGACGAGTGCATCGCCTAAAGTTCTGACATGGGGAACAAAAACTAGCGCGTGAAAGTTGACCTTACAGCGCAGATGCTGGATGTCTGAAGGTTGGCTATCAAAAGCCAAACGGTGAGAGAATGGAGCTATAGCTGCGATCCCATAGCTGGAAGAAAGAAAGCAAAGTAGTCTTGTTGTGAGTTAAAGACTTATCATACAAAGAGAACTTTGTACTATGTTTCAATTGTTGAAAGCAGAGTGTCCCAGTTAAATCAAGCCTACAAAAATGCATCTGGTAACGACCACTGTGTAATGTGTTAGCTGGCGAAACAGAAAATCCATGAACACGGGCAATGACTGTCTTTATGTGTTGATCTAATATTGCTTTGTTGATGCAAGTGACCGACATTTCCATTATTTTCTTTTTTTTTTCCTTTTTACCTTCTCGTTGCCCAAGGGGGAGGGATGAGGTTGTTAATGTTGATCTCTCAGAGACCAAGTTAATGTCGAGTCCATTTTGATTAATTGATTTCACATTTCTGAGAGGATTGGATAGTTTCTGATAACTCCAATATTGTGTATATCTGACCATAAAAAAAAGTTACAAATGCGTCTATTTTAGTGCTATGACTAGAAAAAAAATGAACTGTGAATGACACTTCAATTGAGGGAACATGATATCTATTGAAAATGATCAAAAAAATACTTAAATGTTAAATTGATAGTTGCAACTCATTTAACATGGAAACAACACGTATAAAGAAATGAATGAATGTCAAATCACTTGCATCAAATACAAGTATATAACCATCATGCAAAGTGAAAAACAAAACTTTTCATAAGTAGGACATATTTCGTCAAATCACTTGCAATGACATGAATATTTTGTCAGTAATTCAGTATAAGTCTCAAAAAGGAGGTTTATATTTCAGTAGTACCTCTGCATTACAGGCAGAACATTCTCCTGGTACCATGAAGCAGAGGCATGTACAGGCGCCGTCTTAATTCTAGTAGGACGTATGCCTGTTGCATAATATTCTCTGGTACTCCAGGAGTAGTCACTGGGAAGCTCTTTAACTATAGAAATATCAGCACTCAAGACACTGATAAAGTGATCAACATCAAATATATCTGCAAAGGAACTGGGAAAAGCACTTCATATAAGCAGAGTACCAATCCAGATAAAAAGGCATTTCACATAAAACTTTAAAAGTATGTAGAGAATGGATGCTGCTATGGCTGACACTAAATACCTCGAATCCTGCCAAACTGGATTTACTTCAAGATACGGAATTACAAGTGTCGCATTTAAAATTTTGGCAACAGCTACTGCATCACAGATCTATCATGGGAACAAGTAAACAACAAATAAATCATTATGAGACTAAAGCTCCCCTTAAGTAATATACATCAACAATCTGGAATTTAACCAACATCATAACTGAAAATTACATACCCCCATTCTCTGTTGGTTCAGTCCTCCATCCAAAAACACCTGAATGTACCCCTGGGACTTCCTACCCAATGCTACAGAACATATGCAATTAAAGAAAAGTTAGAACACAGAATTTACTAATCAGAATCCCCTTCATAACGCAGAGGAAAGATACAATAGCATGGGTGCAACACTCACATTGAGTGTCCTGTTTATCAGCGCAGGCTTCCCATCCCTGGTTAGGCAAGGGAGACCAGAGTTCTGCTTCTTGAGCTTTGGACTGAAAGGTGCTAAATTACTAAACATTTTGAATATATGGTCCCAAAACTTCCATAACAATCTTATAGCTAAAAACAAATGAAGTGGCAACTCTACTCACTGTCTGTTGTTGCAAAGCCCTGTTTAGTAAATGTGAGTGCATAGGCCTTGGAGCATTCCATTCCTGCAAATTGCATGAGTGAACTAATCAAAGAACTGGATTTTCCTAAAAGTTGGAGCAGGTACAGTGTTCAAAAGAAGTCAGGGTGCACATGAATCATGAACACCTGGAAATCTCTTACGTGTAAAAATGAAGATCCCTTAGTAAAAAGGACATCAAACTAAGAAAATGGCCTACAAAACCAATTCTCCTCAAGTTCCAATGATCAACTAGTACAACACATCCAATTAAAATACCAACCAGAAAAACTTAAATAGAGTGGAGCTCAGAATCAACCAACCAAATTATGATTTCTACTATATCCTAAGCTAGTATTAGCTACTCAACAAATTCATTTTCAAATAGGTCTAGTCTTCCACAATGCATTTGTACACAGGCTATGTTGCTCGGACTCCCAAAATATTGCTGCATCACTATCGGAACCTTAAAAAATGCACTACTTTTGGAGTATCCAACATGCAACCATCGACATTTTTGAAGAGCTCGAGCAACATAGTACACACACATTAACCAATCAACTACGTCTCAATCCCAAATTAATCCGAATCAGCTACATGAATTTTCTGTTTTCATTTCATTAAATTCAACACCTTTCACTCCAATACTAACTGATTTATCTTAGGAAACAGCCTCTATCTTCACAAGGTAGTGTTACGGCTGAAAATGGAGAAGGAAAGAGAACTTACAGAGAAAACGGAAGGATAAGAGCGGCTAAGAGGAGAGAAGAGACTGGGAAACAGACTTGGTAAAAGAAGCATCAAAAGTCCACCCATTTGCAGCGGCCATGCCATTCTCCGACACGTCGGAGTCTGCCGGACGTAGTTCAGCGTGCCGGTGCTCTCACCGTCGCCGTCGTACTTACCGATCTGTAAAATACTTTTCAGTTTACTCATTCCGTGATCATGAGCTGATCTGTTTGGGCTAAAATATTTGGGCTTTTCATGAAATAATTTTACAAGAGTAGCCATTTCTTTACATCCATTTAAGGCGTAGCCACTTGTTAAATATTTTGCATTCATAGCCAATTATCTTTCTATTTTGAATTTTAGATCTTTTTATTGTAAGATGCCAATGTGTATTTCTTATGAATTACTGTATTTCCCATAAGTAATATCACACTAAGTTACGAGAGAGAATTATACATTACTTAGAAGTTTAACACAAGCTCAGTATATATGACTTAAATTTCACGTGAAAATATAATTAAAGTTCAAACACATATATAGATATGCTCTACGTGAAGTTCAGTCATATATGCAACCTCTAAACTTCAATAAAAATGGATGACTTTGCTTACTTTTGTAGTTATTTGAGATGGGTCTAGCTTTAGTAGAAGCGGGGTGATTCTATCATGTTAAAGTCATTGGATTCTAAATCAATAATTTGTCCATGTTAAATGAATTTCTTAAGATAAATAAAAAAATTAAACCAAACTTATTAAATTTGACCGAACTAGTACGTTATACACTAGCTCCTACCCGGTGCACTAGTGCTAAAAGCTACTGACGGGAGCGTGAAAGTAAGCAAGCAAAGTCTCAACCCGAAATCAACTCCGTCTTTTTGCCCTTTGGCTGGTAATCACATCGGTCATAAGGTATCACCTCGGTTGGGGAGACAAGCTTTTTTGTTGTCGAAAAATCTCTCTCCGCTTTATTAAACTCTTCTCTTAGGCAAGAATTAAATACGAATTCAAAATTTAAAAGTTTATGACTTTCTTCAACAATTTCAATATAATATACTATGATAATTGATGATTTCATAGTCAAATATTTATACATATCTCATGAGCATCTTTCTTCATACATATATGCAGATTTTAATAAAAAAAATATTGAGTTCACGTAAATTCATAGACTATATTATAGAAATCCCCTCACAAGACCCAAAATGAGATGGTTAATAAATCTGCATCATGTCCTTTGTCAAGTTGTCCACATACATATATAATATATAGTACAAGTAGTGACAATTATATTCCAATATATTTTTCCCAAAGAAGGCAAATATATTATGCCACTCATTGTTATCATCCAAAAATTATTATTAGTACAATCTTCAACAAAAGCTTTTCCCTTTGAGTTTGTTAGATGAATGGTAGCCTGATCAATAAATAGCAAATTTAATTAATTGTAGACCACATAAATAATGAACATATGTAATCAAAATGCCTGCAATATTTTTTGTTTCAATTTGTATGACTCGTTTTCTTTTTTAGTAATTTTCAATGAATATGATAACAATTTAACTTTTAAATGTTTATTTATCCTAATAAAATGATTTATAGACACACAAATATCTATATGATTTATTTTATATGACAAGTTTCAAAAGTCGTTTTTAACTTCCGTAATAAATCAAACTACATTATATAAATTGAGACGGAAGGAGTAGGAATATATATATATAGTTCTGTGAAGAATATAAACAAATCTTACCCTAGCTTTAAAGATGTAATTGAGCAATCATCTTCAACTGCAGTAGTACCACTGTTACAACACATAGACAAAAGATAACAATAAGTAAATAATATCCATAGTAAGTGGAAATTGTAACCTAGAATATAAGATCAATAAACATATTATAACAAGTTAAATTAGGTTGATGGTAGCAAAATTCTTTACCTCATTTGTATTTATACAACACTAACAAATTTAGTGTAATTCCATAGGTCAGACTTAGGAAAGGTAGAGTATACACAAATCTTATTTTTATCTTAAAAAGATAGAAAAGTTGTTTTCAATAGATTATTAACTCAAAGAACGATAAAAAAGAGGCAACAACAAATAAAAACAACAAGCTAATAAATTAACCCAAGCTAAAAGGAACAACATGTAGTAAAATTGAAATCTAAAAATAATGAAAAATAAGAAATATCCTCCTCTCTGTTTAAATTTGTTCGTCTTACTTTGCTTTTTAGTCTAAAGAGAAAGCATATTTCCAATTGTAGCAACTCTTTAATTCTAACTTTCTACATAACATGTAAAGACCACAAAATTAAATAGCATTTTTGTACGTTCAACATATCTTTAATTTAAGACCACTAAATTTGAAAGTCTTCTTTACTTTTTAAAACTCCGTTCCAAGCCAAAACTAGACACAGCAAATCGGAGAGAGTAATTATACACACAGCAAAAGGAAAAGAAAAACGTTTGACTACCTACCAACCATCTACGTACCCTAATTCTCAATCTCCACATTATTCTATCAAGGACCATGTCCTCGGAGAGTTGAAACGCACCATACAATTATCTAATAAGTTAAAATTCTTTAAGTAAGAGTATAAGCAAGCTTACCCTAACTTCAAAGATGCATTTGAGGAATCATCTTGATCAGGATTATTGGTTGTAATTATAGACTCAGATGATTGGCCTTCTTCCATCAACATGTCAGTCACTAAGGGCACTTTTCCTTTCTTCATAATTTCCATCTAAGTAGCACAATTAAAATAATACATATATATAGATAAGCACTAATACTCAATTTAATTAACACTAATTACTTAAAAAATTAAATTGTACATAAAAGGTTATTAATACTAAGGGGATTTTAATTACTTTGTGTTTCAATTGTTTGTTTTCTTCCATCAGCTCAGCACCCTGAAAAGATTTCATGAGTCAAAAAATGATAACAAAATAAATAAATTAGTCAAGAATGGTTACGTACAATTATTTTCATCACTATCAAAAAAATCATTAATTTCTAATTGTCTTGTGAGTAACATTTTTGATGGCTTTTTCTATTGAAAACCTTTACCAACGAGTCAAATTCTAATGGGATGTTTGTTGTAAAATTAGTGATTTCCTAGTGTGAGTGTGACCAATAGGTCACAAATTTGAGTCGTGAGGATAGTATTGATGCTTGTGTTAGGGTACATGACATACATTACACTCTCTCAAGGTGCGACAATATTTTTTTAATCATACATGAATACAAAATACTCTGTGTATGGATCCCGTTTTAGTAAAAAATGGGTTTATATATAGGCTAATCAATTAATAAGGTATTCTACAAACCTTTCTTTGAAGGTTGGTAATTTCATCCATAATTCGTGTACCCTGAGATTTAAAAAAAAATAGGGATATTAGAAGTTTATTTAATTAGCATAAAAGTATTATTATATTTTTTTAACAAAATTTATGAAACCTTAATCTCAAGCACACGGTTGAAACCAGCTTCAAGTCTTTTCTCAATTTGTTGTAATTCTTCTAAACTCAATCCTTCAAGTTCCTCACCTCTCATCTGCCTGATTTATATACACATACACAAATAGCAATATGTAATTTTGGGAAAACAAATAATTGTGTGTGTTTTAGAGTGTTTCCTACGTAGATAAATTAATCAATTAAAATATGTCGTCAATAGCGGTAAAACCACAGGCTTGTTCCAATTAAGGCTGATATGTATAACTATAAGAGATTACATATTTTATGTGATTAACTAATCAACATAGACATTTATTTATTTTTCAAAGTTTTAACTGAAAAGTATCTAGTATAAATACTTTGTTATGTGTTTAGTTCGAATATAAAAATGAAATTTAATGACAAATTTAAAGGGCTATCGATATATTAAGCTAAGGAAATATATCTGTATTAATAACAATTATGTAGGAGAATGAACTTTCATTTTGAGGCTCGAGGAGCAGCTACGAACTAATTTAGAATTAGTTAAGGATTATATTAATGAGAAATTTGTTTGTTTTTTTCATTTTTTGTCTAGTGTTGGAAGGAAGATTCACTCAGTGGTGTGGTTAAACGGTCAATGGGAAAAAATAATCATGAGAGATAAAGAGACAACATTCAAATCTACGTAATGACCAAAAAAAAAAGTATTGCTAGGTAACTTTTTCATATACCTAAGTTTTGATGGATAAAATTGTCCAATAATATTTGAGATAGTGAAAATTGAGGTGCACGTGTAACTGAACGATTAATGAAGCAAGATAAAAATCACAGGAAACCGGAGATAGACCACTTTTAAATTTAAGCAATAACGAAAATTGATACCTAAGTTTCGATGGAAAAAGTTGCACAATAATACATGTGATAGTGAAAGTTGAGGTGGATGTGTGACTTCGTGGTTAGTAAAGTAAGATAAAAATCATGGGAGATCAAAGACAACTTCAAATCTAAGCGCTATCAATATATATATATATATATATATATATATATATGTGTGTATATATATATATATTAATATATATATATTCTCTCTGTTCCAATTTACGTGGCACTTTTGTTTTTCGGGAGTCAAACAGTTTTGATCGAGAATTTGCGCATGAAATCTTCAATTTTTATGAAATGAAATTTATATATTTGTAAACTACGTAAAAAGTATTATAAGTCACAATAATTTATAATTAAAAATATTTAAAAAATCTATGAAAAAATTACGGTCAAAGATAGATTTATTTGAATCTCAAAATTCGAAAAATGCTACATAAAATGGAACGGAAGGAGTGTGTTATGTGTGTATATATATACAATAGCTTTGATGAACAGAGTTATTCAATATTTATGATAATAAAAATTGAGGTGCGTATGAGTTGATCGAGACACAATTTATTAAAAGAAAGAATTATACGTACCTCAGCTCACGAGTTTTATCAGCCACCTGCTTGCTTAATCTCATGTTGAGGCTATTCTCTAGCTACAAAATGATTATTTAAGAAAAAAAACAGTTAATTACGTAAAAAACTTAATTAATAAATACAAAACATATATATTTTACATATATATATATTTATCACTAGATATCATAGTTTATACTCGCTACGTCTCAAATTATATGTATTATTTCTCTTTCACACATACATCAAGATAACATTAATTAGGTAGGGTGATTGACTATTTTTCTTTTATTTATATGTTACTATAAGATATACTTTTTCTTCATTGAATATATACTTTATTTATGTGGCATTTCCTTATAGTTTAAGTGTTTGTAGTTTTAAAAAAAATTCTTACTATTAACAATAAAATAGAAAAAATTATTAATTTTATCTTAAATTTTCTAAAGTAACAAATAATTTGAGATAATTATTCTAAAATTTCTTGACAAATAATTTGAGAATAAGGGAGTAAGCCATATGTATTTTTCACTTCAGCTCATTAAGATAATTAACTTCATTAATTTAATATAACCATAGTTTACTCGTACAATAAATTTATGAGCATAATAAAACAATGCACTTATTTTCATTTATTTTTTTAGTATTACTCCCCAAGTCTTAATTTATGTGGCATTTTTTATTTTTCGAGAGTCAAACAATTTAAGTTTGATCGTAAAATTTGCGCATGAAATCTTCAATTTTTTTGGAATAAAATTTATATATTTGTAAAATACATAAAAAGTATTATAAGTCACAATAATTGATAATTCAAAATGTTTAAAAATCTATGAAACATTTACGGTTAAAAATAGACTTATTTGAATCTCGAAATCCAAAAAGTGTCACGTAAAATGGGACGAAGGGAGTATTAATTATTACCTGTAAGTCAAGGGAAGGTTGGTCAACTTTCTCAAGGCTAGCTGACTGCAACTTATATTTTCCAAGAATATCCTTCATGCTGCATACATAAACAGCATAATTAATTACTCATTTAATTAATTCAAGTGTTAATCAATTTTAGTACATTTACCAATCATCTAAGTTGGAATATCTCTCTCTCTCTTTATATATATATATATGAAAGACGTTGAGTCTAACTTGATCCCAAACATTCTTTAATAAGGTAAGAATTACCTAAAATAATGAGAATAAATAATTTATCGCCCACCAATTGATTTGGGAACTCAACACCCTCACACATTCAAAATTGAACATTCAAACCATGCATAATCTAAAGATAGGGGTCTAATACATTGGATAAATTGTAAATTTGGATAGATTTGATTCTGATAACATGATTTAAAAAAATATGAATTGGAAGGAGTAACAAGAAAGGATAAGATGAAAGTTACTGATATGAGATGTTCATACCAAACAAATTGATGTCTGATCAAATGTGTGATACCAAACACTTAACCATGACTAATCATTACATATATGTACGTATTATTACAACAACAATATACTCAATGAAATTTCATAAAGTGGGATCTAGAAAGAACATAGTGTACGTAGACCTTATCAATACCTCGTAAAGATAGAGAGTCCGTTTTCAAAACCCTCGACTCTCTAGTATCATAAATTAAATTTATTTGATATTAATTGTTGATGTGACAGAATAAGTATTTACCCATAGGATAATTCTAGTTGAAGAATTTTAGTTCCTAATTGGGAAATAAAGTATGATTGTAGCTGCAAAATCCTTTATTTGGCCCTTCCATTTTTCAAAAGACAAATTTGTAATTAATTAGACATATCTTGGCTTAGCCAGTAAATAAATGACTGATGTAATCTCATGATTTGACTAAACAAGGATTACTGACACCAAATTTAAACGTTATAAATCAAAGGAAACCACTACATTATTTACAAATTTCACTCACTAGGTAATTTTTTAATATTTTTTTAAAAAAAATAATAAGTAGCTTGATAAAAATATTAGAATTAACTTAGTAGACGTTTCACCACGAAAATTTAAAAAAAAAACACACTTTATTTGAGATTATAGAAGTTAGAATTAGTGAAAGTTCATATAATATGACTATGGAAAAGTGAAAAATAACAATTAAAGTACTCTTTCGATTTATTTTTACTTGTCTACTATACTAAAAATAGATTTTCACTTTAATTTTATTTTTGCAATATTATGAGATTTTTTTTTCATGTTTTACCTCAATATTACTCTATATGTTCCATTTCATGTGGCACCTTTTTTTTTTAATCCATCTCAAAATGAATATCTTCTAACTATAATTAGAAACTTTAAAAATTCCCTTCTACGTTTAATGAAATAATTTACAACCGCATAAATATCTAAGGATATATTTTAGATCACATGCACGTTTCAAAAAAAATTCTTTTTTTCTTAAACATCGGATCATCGGATCAAGTTAAACAGTGCCACATAAAATGAAGTAGACTTATTTCACAAATTATTTTTTCAAGATCTAAAACCATACATCAATTAATATGAATATATATTATGATTCAATTAATCATTATTTCTTAAAAGGCATACGAGATCGAAAATGAATAAGTAAAAACGAACGAAAAAGAGTATATACTTTATGTAATAAAGAGGTATCTAGATGATCAAAGACAGAAGTAATTTCCTAGGGTTTCTAATTAATTCACGTTTTTTTAGGACAAAAATCATAGTTATAATAACAAAAAGGGGTAATTAAATGTGAGACACGAGGTTTTCTTGTTTGAAGAAACCCTATGAAACTACAGTTTGTTGTCTTTTCCATGGTAGAAATACCCTTCTTTGCTCCTCTTGTCACAACAAACCAGACAAACCTTTATTCCGATCGAAAATAATTTTTCTATCTTATAAAAATAAAAATAAAAGTAAAATTTGTATATATTCTATTATTCTCAAACTCGATTGAATATTATGTTATTATAGTAAAGTGTGCACTCTTAATTCACGAGAGAGTATTAAGATATGTGTGATCTTATTAGTGATGGAGCCAACTTTTTCACTACAAAAATCCAAATATGAGAGAGTATTAACATATGAAGTAAAGGAATTCAACGTATGTTAGAAATATACACAACAATAATTTTGATATCATATACTCTTTCGATTCAATTTATTGAGTTGAAACGAAGTTCATATTATTTTTAAATCATATGATCTTAAGCTAAAGATTTGTGTTTTATTTACCAAAATGTTGATTGAGTCTTGTGGTCTTAAATATTTCACGTAGAATATCTATCGTTTTAGCCATTTTCACATTCATTATGAAAAACAATAAACACTACATATTATTTATTGAGTTACCCTTATATAAATTTATAATTAGATGTTTTAAAATTAATCACTGTTAAGAACAAGTTAGTGGTTCTTTAATATATAAAGGTATAGTTGTAAACAGTTACTTACTAATTATTGTCTTAAATTCCTAAAACGCTAACTCTTTTTTGGACTATATATTTTTTTTGCTAAAACGACATTTATTTTGTTAGAAGAAAGGATTACAAAATATAAAAATTTACATTCTTTTTTAGTAATTAGATTTAAAAAAAGAAAGTAACACAAATAAATTAAGCAACCAAACAAATAAACACCTTAGCTTACACCCCCTAGCTCCTTCGAAACATCCTACCAACCCAAATATTTGATTATATTTAACATCATTGCCGAAAAAGATATCCCAGGATAGCTAATCTCATCTTCTAAAGTTCGTTATAAGAGATAACTAATCTCGAAATTATAAAATTATTTTTATTCCACAATGATAGTAATGGAATAACAATCCTGTAATAACTTATTTCTCAATCAAACAAGCCCTTAGTTTATATTAATGATAGGATAATAATCGTAAAACTACTTACGACTCATAACTAAACACGCATAAAATAATCCTTCATTTTATCTCGAGATTTTACCTGCTGCTAGCAAAATCAAATAGCTTTCCAGTAGCAGAGAAAATGATAAGAGCAACATCTGCATCACAAAGAACAGAAAGCTCTTCAGCTTTCTTAAAAAGCCCTCTTCTCCTCTTTGAAAATGTCACTTGTCTTGCTGTTATATTATCTATCTTCTTTATTTTTATCTTCTCCCTTGCCATCCTTCAAAAATAAAAATAAAATCATATACTATAATTAGTTTATATATCACCAAAATTCACTATATCTATAATCATGACAGTATAATTTCACAAGACGCAGATCTTATTCTTACCTTAAAAGGTCGAGAAGCCGCCTTGATAGATGATAATTATTATCTTTCCTCAAACCTTCAAGAAATCTTACAAACTATCACAAAAGATATAAATAGTAAGAATTATAAGAAACCCTAATTAAAGAGGAAAACCTCAGATCTAGTTAGAAAACCTATAAAATTGGACCAATAATTGAGTATATAAATGTGTAGACCTAATTTTGGAGATGGAATAAGCACTATTCACTTGTTGTTCTTGGAATTGAAGAAGAAGAAAAAAAAGAGGAATTTTTTTAATTTTATGTTGGAAGATATTATTGGAGAGCTCCACCAATTGAAACCTAGAGAGAGAGAGGGAGTGGTTGGATGCTATTGTTACATCAAAATATGGAATGTGCAGCTTTACTTTTTATGGTAAAAAGGGGACATTTTTTAACCTCTCATTTGCCACATTTGCTCAACTTGTCACTTGTCAGGATTACTTATAGTAATTACTATTAGTAGAAAAGTTATTTTTTCTTAATAAGAAGTCTTAGATTTGAATTTTGAGTATAGAAAAAATTGTGGTAGGAAGTGTTTCATTAGAATTAGGCGCCCATTTTTAGTGTTGTTAATGAATTTTTTTCATGTTCGATTCTACTCTAATATGTTACTCCCTTCGTCCCATTTTATGTGAGGTACGTAGTTTGACTCGGCACAGAGTTTTTAAAGAAATGAAGACTTTTAAAACGTGTGGTCTAAAATGAATGATAGAAATTTATGTGTTTGTAAATCATTTCATTAAGGGTAAAATAGATATTTTAAAGTTAAATTATTACTTAATATAGAAAAATGTCATTCTTTTTAGAACTGACTATAAAGGAAAGTGAGTTATATAAATTGGGACAGAAGGAGTAGAATATTATTTGTGAATGTTATCATGATTGAAGAGACAACCAAGAGGTTTGCTTAGATGCAAAAGAGTGTGTAATAGCTCATTGATCGAGCATTCTAACGCCAATTATGAACGGACCGCTAAGGGATTTGTTGGATTAGTTAGACTTCGATGTGTATACTGGACACTGGTTGGAAAACTAAAAAAAATACTATTATAGTGTGTAATAGCTCATTCTAACGCCAAAGATGAACGGACCGCTAAGCGATTTGTCGGATTAGTTAGACTTCGATGTGTATACTGGTGGAAAACTAAAAAAAATACTATTAAGGGGCGTTTGGTGATTTTGGGCATTAATTTCAAATCTTAAATCCTTTGAAAGGCAATATTTCAAGTTGATTTTTTAAAGATATCTGAGTTAGTGCAATGGATGGTATCTAACAAGAAATATCACGAATCAATTCCTCTACTAATTAACGTCTTCTCAATTGAGCTAACACTAATTTCCCAGAAGATTCCAAAAAAAATAAAAAATCCACAGTTGTGGTTTCTTTAGTTTTTAGTTTATGAAAAATATAAGTTTATTCCTTCATAGGTTGATTGGTCTCTTAATAAATCCAAACTATAGGTAGAAAAAGTCAAAACATGATAAGTATTAGAAACTTGAATGGAGTACTGTTTGGGTCATCAGTCTAGTAGGAGTATTTTAATAAATAAAAAAATATTTTTTATTTTTTAAATATTGAGGTAAGGGAAGGAGAAATACAAATCAACTGAGCTATTAAGATTTTGAAAGGAAAAATACAAACCAACTAAGCTATTAAGATTTTTCGAAGTATTTTAATAATTAATGTCATAAAAAGTTTTTCTTTTTCTTTTTGCATATGGGTAATAATGGAAGAAATTAAAGTGGAGGAAATAATCCTAGCCTTTTATAATTTGTATGAACACGTGGCCTTATCATATTCAAATTAAACTACAATTATTTATGTGTGGACAAAAACCAGCAAGTACATGTCTTTAAAAATGATTAAATACATAGAACTTTGACTATTTGATAAAGGACCTTTTGACATTATTTCCAGGCATGAAATATGCAATTATGTCTTACTAGATTTAGCCCATAATTACTTACGTCCTAATTTATGTAGCATTATTTGTTGATCATAAAGTTTAAGAGAGAAAAAAGAGAGCTTTATGTCGAAAACAAATCAATAGTTATATATCTGATTACAAATTATTTCATTAAGAATAAAGGGAGAATTTCAAATCAAATTCATATTAATTAAAGAAAAGTGATTTCTTTTCGATAAATTGTAAGCTTTTTTCGATTTCTAATGATTTTGGGCCTTCAATGTTCAGCATCTCTTATGATTGGGCTTATGTTGGGCCTTTAAATATCTTTATTGTGATAAGGCCTATTTCTTTTGACTGTTTAATATTGGGTTGGGCCTCATTAGCCCAATAGGATCGATTCCCAGAATGGACCTTACTAAGATAAATTGGGTGATTTGCACAAATAGTATCTTTTAGTGTCATCGTTCAAATTTCGATATCATTTAATAAAGTTATGCAAAAATAGCATTGTGATTAGAACTTGGTAGCAGAGTTATGTATCGTCAGGATTTTGATCGATGAGAAAAACTTGTTTCGTCACAAATTCAGGCAATATGTTGAGATTAGTGACTGGATCCAAATTAGTTATGTCATGAATTTTGACGATTTATCAGAATTTGACCATAAATCCTGACGAATTGTCATGATTAGTTATGTAGAATTTTCATTGACAATTCATTGATAACTGATACTGCTATTATGTCCTGGCAATTCAATAAGATTTCTGTGGTTGATAATCAGCTTGAGTAATGAATAATCTCCGAAAGATTTTATTGATTTCCCCCTCTTTTAATATAGTTTGTATTAATATTAATCTCAATAAATTGTTATCGTTAAATAGATAACATAAATTATATTTTCGACGATGATTATGGAAAGTAGAGAATAACTAGACAAAGTTAGTTCATGAATTTGGCTGAAAATTGACAAATTACTAAAGTAGAATTAATGGGTAGATGCATGGATGTTGTAACGCCACTATATCTTTCCTTTTATTTTTTCATTTCTCATGAAGTTGTATAAATAATATGTTTTAATTTTTGCATTCAAAATTATAAGATGTTAGTTCTAGATTAATTATTTCTTCTAATAAGGTATAATAATTATTTTTAGTGGTAATTAACTGCACAAATCTGAAATCTCTCTTGAAATTTCAATTTGCAATACGATCATCATTTCTTGTGATTTTAACTATTAAACATATCTTTCTTTTCCTTAATCAATTTTAATGCATGAATAAAACTCAAAAACTATTTTGGAAGAACAACTAAAGATGCACGCATTATGATATATATAGATGATTCTTTAAATTTATTATGATATTTTATTTAGACATTTAAAATAAGTCATATTTAATCCAATACCTCAACTTCTAATTAGATATTTTTAATTAAAATAACAAATACTCCTTCTTTCTATATTCTTGTCATATCTCTTTTTTTCCCTTAATAAATCATAATTAATAAATTTATTTTTACTAATTTCACTCTTTAATTCTTTTTATTATTATATACTTTTTCATCAATATCAAAATTAACAATAAAGGAAATTTACAATATTTACTCTCAAATAATTCAACTGATGTAGTTAATTCTATCTTGATTTTGAACATACCCCTCCATTCCTTTTTTAATTGTGATGTTGTGTTTTTCAAGAGTCAATTTGATTAACTTTCAAACCAAATTAGATTACATCAATTTAATATTTTTTTCATAATAATATAATAATAAAAAAATACATCTTAAAATGTCAGCCAAATTTACGTTAAGTAACCCTCAAAAAATAAATGTAACAAGTAATAAGGAAAGGAAAAAGTATATTTTTAGCTATATAATCAAATAATATGAAATGTTAAAAATAATTTGAGATAATTATTTTTATTCGACAAAGTAGAAAAAAATATATATACAAAATGACATAAATACCCTCAACCAAAGTACAACAATCAAACCTTTATTACACTATATAGATAAACATTATAAACAAATCTCATTTGGTCCTAAAAAGACAATCTTTTTACACTCTACAGTTACTTACACCGCACTCCCCCCTACCCCCACCCCACCCCACCCCCTCTTCCTCTTCCCCAAATCATCCATCATTTTCTCCGTCTCCATTTCAGATCAAAACCCCAAAGCCCCAAAATCCCCAAAAATCCACCAAAAAATGGAACATCATACAACTACAAGCAGAGCAGAAGCAGAAAGACTGTTAGGAGTTGCAGAAAAGCTCTTAAGAGAAAAAGAATTTGCCCCTTGTAAAGATTTTGCCCTTCTTGCTCAAGAAACTGAGCCTTTACTTGAAGGACCTGACCAGATCTTAGCAATTGCTGAAGTTCTTTTAGCTTCTTCAAAACGAATCAACAATCACCATGATTGGTACTCTATTCTTCAAATCCAAGGCCGTACTGAAGATTCAGAACTCATCAAGAAACAGTATCGCCGTCTTGCTCTTCTTCTTCATCCTGATAAAAACAAATACCCATCTTCAGATACTGCTTTTGGCCTTGTTGCTGATGCTTGGGCTGTTCTTTCAGATCCATCAAAAAAGGGTCTTTATGATAATGAACTTTCGCTTTTTACTAGAGTTAAATTGACTCCTGCTTCTGGACGAGGAAGACCTAGAGGGAGTTATAATAAGCAGAAAAAAGGAGATGATAAGTTACCCGTGAGGAGGAGTAGTCGGGCGAGTAATTCGGGTTCGGGTCAAAATCAGAACCCGAATCCCAGTCCGGTGAGTCAGAGGAGTTATCATAGTGCGCCGCCGAAGGCTACGGCGGCGACGCCGATGAGTGGTGCTATGAGAGGGCAAAGGGTGGTGAATTTGTGGACGGCGTGTCCGTATTGTTACAATTTGTATGAGTATCCTAGGGTTTATGAAGGGTGTTGTTTAAGGTGTGATAAATGTAAAAGGGCTTTTACTGCTACTGAGATTTTGTCAATGCCACCAATGGTGCCAGGGAGAGAAGCTTATTATTGCATTTGGGGGTTTTTCCCAATGGGTTTTGTGAATGGGAATTTGGAGGATTTGGGAACTGGAAAAGGAGCTGCTGCTGCTGCTGCTGCAACTACTGGTGCATTTCCAACTTGGATGCCACCGATGTTTTCGTCTGAAGGGAACGTGAATGTTGCAAATAATCAACAAAATGCTACTCCAATTCCGGCTACGGTTCAGGTTCCGAATCCAGCTCAGGCGCCAGCACGGCCTCAGGCTCCTCCTCCTGCTGCTGCTCCGAGACCAATGTCGACAGGAGCTAAGAAAAGAGGTAGGCCTAGGAAGTATAACTAAAAAAGGTTTGATTTTTATGGTTTCTATAATAGAGTGTCTCAAGAATTTTGAGTCTATGGAGATTAATGTTTAAGTTTGATCAAGTCGACTGGAATTGAATGATCGAATGTTGTAGTAAGTTGAGTAGTGAGCAAAAACAGTTGCTTTTCTTTACTCATAAGAAGAAGTATATAACTGCAGAACTGTGCTGCTTCTCATTGTAGAAATTTCTCGTAGCTTGTTGTTGTTAGATGCCTTGTGTTTGTAGAAATTTCTCTTGTTGTTGGTAGATTTCTGGGGTTTGTAGGTACTATATTTATTCAATTTTCAAGACTCGTAGTCGTAGACTCGTTTTGTAATTGAATAATCTTTTATGCCAAATTTCGAAATTCTCATATCTGTCTTGTTCACATTTTTCTGGAGTTTGTCTTTGAGGCATGGTTGTTGTTATTTTGTCTAGTGGTAAAGTTTTGATCAGGTACCTGAGGTAACTCGTAATGATTTTCTCTCAAGTTTTTGTAAATTTCATGTATATGTTGTTCGTCTATAATTTAGCTCATCATTTTGGATTGAACATTTTTGTTTAAAGGCTATATTTGTGCTTTAGCATATTGGCTAAGTTTATATGAGCCAAGAATCCGGTTAAACTGAATGCTCCATCTGTTAGCAAGTGAGTAATGATCAGAAGTAGTTACTTTTCTTCATTCATGTGAAGAAGTGTATTTGTTGACCTCAGAACTTCACAACTATGCTTCGTTTTCGTTGTGGAAATTTCTCTTGTTGGTGGTGGCTTTCGTGGGTTTGTAGGTTCGGTATGTTATAGATTTGTTTGTAGTTGAATGATCGTTGCATTCAAATTTCTAAATTCTGTCCTGTCCTACATTTTCCTGAAGTTGTTTTTTCTAGAGATAGTTTGAGATCAAGGCATAGTAGTTGTTTTCGGACTTCTAAGGGTCAAGTGTTGATCAGCTACGTGAGTTAACTTTTGATGGTTTTCTTGAAGTTTTCCCGTGGTTCGTGTGTATATTGTCTATAAATAATCTTATCAGCGGACTTCATCAAAAAAATCATCTTGTCATCGACTCAGCCAATTTATCATTTGTGTTAAGGCACTGCTTTCTCTTGCATTTCTTTCAAACCTGTTCAGGAAAAAATGATTTTCTTGAGCCGAGGGTCTATCAGATGCAGCTTCTTTACCCCACAAAGGTAAGGGTAAGGTCTGTGTACACCCTACCTGCCCCAAACACCACTTGTGGAACTATAATGGGTATGTTGTTGTGTAAAGGCAATGCTTGTGCTTTGACATATTGAGCAATTCTTTGTATTATCAATTCAAAATGCTACAATATCTTATATCTAGTCATTCTTCTTCTGCAAATTCAAGTGTTTTATGTCTGTAGTCTCTGAGCAAGCTGTGTTTATCAGACTGCGATTTCTTTCTTTTTTGTATGCTTCTTTTCTTGGTGATAAATAATTCCTAGCAAGGATAAACAAAGCGAGGAAACTATTGAGCCGGGAGCTATACTTGGTTCAAGTAGAAGTACGCACCAAAGAAGTTGATGAAGGCTGTTTGTGGCCAATCAACTGCGGCCGTTGAAACTGGAGGACTTAAAACTCGAGGATAATGAGTCCGCCCTTCTATCTTTTCCATTTAGCTCCCCTGCGTAGTTCGCGTGTTGTAGGGCTTGAACTACTCTAGAACATGGGTTTTAATCTGTGTTTAGCCATAGATTTAGTTGGAACTTGAAATATTTTAGAAAACAGGTTTCCAAAACTTGATAAAAAATCATGTTCTGTTTTTTTTTTTTTTTTGAAAACTACTTTCAAAATCTGTGGCTAAACGGGAGCTTAATAAATAGTGTTCCTTAAAAGGGATGGGTAGCCAAGAAAAAATTGCCATGCGCTAGAAAACAAACAAATCTCGAAGGAGCACTAAGTTTTTTCAAAGTGGTTATAGTGTTCCACTAGGTATCTCAGAATCAAAAGCACATAATTCTTTTTGAAGTTGCAATTCATACGTCAAATCCGACCTATTTTGACTCAAGGAATTAGGTCTCCTGGTGATTTTAGCCTCAAACAGTTCTAAATTCCTGGATTTGAACTTCAAAACAACTCTGGTCAGCTCGAATGTACCTCGATTATTTCACATGGTAGGTGTTATTTTTCACTTGTACATAACACTATCCATCAAAAGATTCAAAACCTAGGCAATTGAGGAAACACCAAAAGGAAACCCACAGCCAATATAGGAGAAACCCACAGCCGATATAGGAGAAGTAAGATACACTAGACAGGTCATGTGCAACGAGCTTGATCGAAAAAGCATGCAGGTGGGCTCAGTGTTCGGGAAAGCCTAGGGTTCAGCGCTTCAGCTGACTGAAGCGAGGCATGTGAAAAGAAGCGGCCGCTTCTAAAAGCAGCGCTTTTATTTATTTTTAATTAATAAGTGATACTGCTAGCTTAACATTAACATTTTTCTTCTTTTTTCTACTTTGTTCGTTACTCTGTTTTCCTTTGCCCCGTTTAGCTTTGATTATTTGAATTATATATTGCTGAATTTTTACTCACCGTGATTAAAATATAAATTGTTGAATTGTTTTGTTTCTTAATAGCGACTAAAATGTTGTTGAATTTTTTCTTAATAGTGATAAAAATATAATGTTGATTATTTTTCTTAAATCTTATCCGCGATTAAAAATGGCTGACCCAGTATGAAAATACTAGAAAAAAGTTAATAAGACCAATTGGACAACAAATGTCCCTTTGTGACAAGACAACTAAAGGAAAACCTTTTTTTAAAAAATTTTTAATATGCATTTTTGCTTATATATTTTGTCTCTTTTTGTTTGTCTTTTTTCTTTTAAATTGTGCTTCACTTCAATGAAGCAAGCGCTTGGCTTCATGCTTCGCTTAAAGCGTGACACGGGACCTTGTCGCTTTTCCAACCCCAAAACACTGGGTGGGCTCAATCAACTCGACCACCTTTGTGAATATTGTTTGGATGGTTATTACCTATAATATTGTATTGTAGCTAGTTTAAATACAATATTTGTTTTAATTGTTATTTAAATTTCATTATATCATACCGTTAAATCCATCTTTATGTAACAATAAAAAGTCCAATTTGTTGTGATCGCATCGTTGCAATATATCATCAATCAATAGATAGCAACCATCTAAATGCCAAAAGGGATCAACCAAGAGAAAAATATGATGATGCTGTGTTTCAAGCTCAATCAGTAGTATTCCAAGAAACACAATGAATCTTTAGGATGGCTTTGTTTTGCAAAGTGGGTCGGGTTTAATGATGGATCGAGGTTAATTATGATCAGATTTAAATTGGGAGAAAATGATATTCACGTAGTCGCCAAATAATAAAGGTGGGGGGACAAGGGGAATTAACGGTTCAGGGGTAAATGTGTCTAAAGTTGGATGATAAAAGGACAAATATAACTTTTTTATCTCGATGAATAGTCAAAATAGTATTCATGAACTTCAGAAGATTGTCAATAGACCAGAATTGTTGAAATGATAGAAGCAAAATGTTGAGTGCAATGTGCTAAGAAGACACTACAGAAGATTGTGAGAGCCTAAGACACTCACTTTGACACCTCTTAAGACAGATATCGTTCCAGTTAGGTACTTGGTGCTGATTAACACAAACAGTCCGAGCACACGCATCAGCACAAGCATCGAGTTCAGAAACACCACAAACAGTAACACAAGTATCGGGTGTCGGGTCTTTAGAAAATGCACCAACCTTCTTGAGCATCCTGTTTGAAGTACACACTCTTTCACAAACAAAGATATCATCGGAGTTCTTTTCACGACCTCTGGCCCTGTTTAACCTCTCCTCCTCGTCTCTCCTTTTTTTCGTCCTGAAAGCTTTCCCTGCCATTACAGCTGGCACAGCAGCTCCTAGTACAGACCACCACCATTCCACCATTATTGCTACCTGAAGAATATTCAGCCTTCAAGGCTTTGACCTTTTCCTTGACTATCTGTGATTAGACACACACGCGTAAAATAAGAATTTGCATAACAATAAAAACAACTTAACGTAAAACAAAACAAAGATTCATGCAACAAATGCATCCAAATATCTAACATGATCGATATCTTTTGGCTCAACCTGAAATTAGGATGTGTTAAAGAAAGACGGGGAAGTGTATAATGGGTTCCTCTTATGCTTTTAGCTAACTGAAGAACACGAACATATCATTTATGCCCCCCTTTTTTGATAACCATCACTTATGCTCCCCTTACCGTTGATTCGTATCTTTTGCACAGTGTGATTGCACAACCTTTTGATGAAAAAGAAGGCAGAAGAAAGGGAAAACGCACATTTGCCTTCTTTTTGTTTCACTGGCGGTGACATGAGTCTCTAAAGTGGAAGTTGGCCACTGTGAAAGTCAGTCTAGACCACCATTCATCTCTTGTCTAGCAAGTAGCAAGTGATGTGGTCTATATCAAAGTGTTATCCATCAATGACGGGAGTTACTTCTTTTCTACCGTCTGACAAGTTCTCAAGTGCACACAAAAGATGTTTCTGCTGAAGAGAGTCAAGATAAGTAGAATAGATATCCCCCAAGGCCTAGCTCTAGTAGCAAAAGGTGGAGGATTTGTGGCTTAGGTCGCAAGTTCAAACCCACACCATGCAAAGCGAAGCCAGGTATTTAAGTGGAGAAGCGCAGAAGGGCGGGCCCATTATCCACCGAGTCTAGAAGGGTGTGATTGGTCCAAAGGGCGGGTCACAAACGGATTTCTCGGTTATAAAAAAAAAAGTAGAATAGATAGGGTCTTGCATTTCTCCTTTCTAGTTACATTGTTTTTTATGTAATAGCAGGAGCCACGAACCGGGATCTCGATGGGACATCACTCGACTCTCCAACATATGCTAGACTTAACCAACTTAGATATCACACAAACTAGCTAAGCATTATTAGCTGAAATTGGGTGGAATAATGAGTTATAGACATTGCTATTGTTGAAGCAGCTATTCTACTACCTATCGTTCTAGCATTTATCATACAAAAAACCAATCATACTGGCCAATTGAGTTTGAATAAGTTCTTAAAAATCACGACCAATTTTCTACTCTCTATTGGTAAAGTTAGCTCAGCATAATACATAATGTTCCGGTTGCACTAGTCCTACTTGCTAGCTATTTGCATGCTCACAAACACTTGGTTCTTGTAATATTAACTACCCTGGCCACCCTTATACGAACGCAGGACCTGTTATAAAAAGGGCTACCAGTAAAGGCAACTACTTGCGACCAATCGAATTAAAAATCTTAAAATTTGCAACAAATCAATACAGAGAAAGACCTTTACTTTCTATACATCACCATGAACCTAAGGTGTGCCCTTCTCATCCTCCTAAATGATGCAAAACTTCAGCTTACAGAAGATCTTTTTTGCTTGATTCTTCCCAGGATTCTCTCTGAACAGTTGATTTCAAATGGCTTTACCACCTCAGTCTTGCACCAAACTTTTCTGATGGACCAGACTTCAACCTTTCCTTGACAAATATCTCTAAACCAGCATACTGAGACTGAGCTGCACTCACTCTCCATTACTTGAGCTTCTTATACGGATGTGATGATTGAGCTGTGCTCACTCAATAGATATGAAGTTATATTGTCTAACCGCTTGTAGGATCACATTCCTTTAGAGCATATTCATTGCTTACTAATGATTCCATGAATTGCTGCTAATAACAGAACTTCGTTTTACTTAGTGAAGCATTAGACTAGATAGCTAAAACCTCCTGTTTCCCTAATCACTTCCTCAAACATTATGAATACTATACCGTTCAACTCACAAAATGACAACAACATATCCAGTGTAATCCCACAAGTGGGGTTTGAGGAGGGTAGTATGTACGCACACCTTAGCCTTATCCTTGTGTGGTAGAGAGGTTCTTTCCGATAGATCCTATCTTACTTTCCTTTTTAGACCATTTCAAAAAGAATGTTACTTTCTATATTTAGTAATTCTTTACATCCAACATCCTACATTTCATATTCAAGACCACAAGATTCAAAGCTCTTTTTGGTACATTATACATGTCTTTAGTTTAGGACCACAAGATTCAAAAGTCTTCTTTATTTTTTTAAACTTAGTGCCGAGTTAAATTAAGACACAAAAATTGAACGGAGGGAGTATTTATTAATCTCTCCCTTTTTTTCTCCCTGCGGGGTAGGGAGGAGGCCTAGAAGATTCATCATCTTCATGACACGTCTAGTTCCCGAAAAAGGGACAGGACGTCCAACACAGACCAAAAATATAAACATCTCCATGACCATGTAAGTCTTCAACTTCTGATACCCTTGTGAAGTCACAGGCATTAGATAGCCTATAGGATTATGTACCCACAGGTTGAAACTGGAAATTACCACAGGAGACCAGAGTTTCTAACAAAAGCAAATAAAGCTAAGTCATTTTTTTCCATTTGTCTAATTTGAAGTTAGAGTTACCATATACCTGTGCTAGAGGCGAGGTACACACCAAGTTGGCTCAAACACCACCATTATTTATGAAAATAAAAATAGGATCTATAGCATTCCTCTGGAAGACTAAAAATTGTCTAATGAGCAATCACTTGATCTTTGAAACTCGCACCACATTTTTAGCTTGCCAAAATGCTTACGCCTACTTCAAGGCTCAAGCCCTTATACTTTGTCCAATACTGAACCCACTCTTTAGTAAGAAACTCAAACACATTTGGCCTACCAAGAAGAATGCTCTGAAACAAATCATACTAATTCCATTCTTGACCAAATTGTACCATCCAGTTGCTTGAAGGCGCAGTGAATCATATCAGTCCATTTGTTCTTTCTTTCTCTATCCGACTCCTTCTGTTAATTTGATGGCAAGCATCTTGTTCGAGAAAACACCCAGTAGGGTGTGCTGGTCATGAATTTGCTTAAGCAACATGAGTTACAAACACACCCACTATGGGCGTGTTAGCAATTAAATCGATGATAAGCATCTTGTTCAAAGTGGTAAAATTGTTTTTTTTTTGGAAATGAGCCAGCTCTAGATAGACTAAGAAAGTTGCTGGCAGGTTTCCAGCATAGACTGATGCAAGGCTTTGGTAATGGGCGCCTTCAATTTGAAGTATCTATATACAGGGGCGGATGTAGAGTTTCGACTCTGAACCCAATATCCTTGGTGTAAACCGTGTATTTATCCTAAGAAGTTCATTTAATATGTACAAATTATCAAATTAAAACCCAATAACTCAATTGGGCTAAAATTTTGAAACCATACACTTCCAATTATGTATCCATTTCTGTATAAATACACACAACAGAATAATTTTCAAGAACATATACTAGTCTTAAGTTCGCAGTCCCTGCCACAAAGGGAGTAAAATGGGTGTTTTGCTTTGTGTTCTATACTACTGACTTAAAGTTTAAAGCTTTGTTCTTTACAATGGATGAAGAAGTGTTCATCAAACACCTTCCAAGTGTTAAAACACATAGCATATCAGACGCAAAAAAGATTTAAAAAAAAATCGGCAGCAGGACAAAATATGTGCAAATGGGTGTCATAAAACATCAAGAACATGTCAAATTGAGAGAATTTCTCCATATTATACAGGAAACAAAATCTTCATATAATCAAAGGGGATAGAGAAGCAACCCACGTACTGCAAAATAAACAATTTATCAGCTAAGGAGGGGCGAAAACACCTTGATTTTCTCTCCTTTATCAGCCGTGACAAGTGACAATCAGTGAGTTTATAGTAGCTCTATGTGTACAAAAATGGAAAAACAGGCCTGTTAGAAACAAGAAAAGGACAGCCCTTTTAATAGGTTCAAAATAGTTCTTTAAGTATCATTTGAGCAGTTTTAGTCTTTTATTAAGTTTGTTAAAAAAACAATTTTTGGTCTCCTTCGAAGATTTATGAATCTCTAATTGTTAAATTTTAATCAAAATTGTGACTATTTAACTTTAACCAGAAATGGTAAAATTTTCCATCAAAAATTTAAAAACCGCAACATAAAAAACTACATCAATATAATATAGGTGTCTTTTGTTGATTGCTTTTTGGTGCAAACTAATTTTTGATCTTGATGCAGATGATATTTGCACAACTTCTTATTTCGGATGTAGCTTAGTGCAAATATTTTATACAATATATTATTTACCCATCAAAGAAAAAATTACATCATATGAAGAAAAAAGAAAAAACCCCAAAAACAACAGAATTGCACCTCAAAGTTGCACCAAACTCTTGAAACATATAGAAGAAATAACATAAACTAAAAAAATGTACCACCAATTGTGAATTTATATTAGATATTAGATATTTTCTATTTTCAGAATTTCAATTAAATTTAATAATTCAAGTTGATAAATATGTATTTCAGAGAGACCAAAAATGCTTACTCTTGCTACACTGAAATGGCCAAAACTATAGAAATGATTTTTAAGGGATTATTTAAATCTATCACCAAGGATCATGGATCATTTTCTCTTCAAGATACTCAGAGGCTGCGAAAATGAATAATTATTCTTGCTTTAGATTTTTTTTTATCTGTGGGCTCCCCTTTTTAAAAAAAATAAAATAAACCAAGTCGTTGGGCTACCCGACGACTTGTGATTTAATGTTTATCTTGCGAGTCGTTGGACAAGGCAACGACTTTGTCCCATTTACTTATATATATTTTTTAAAATGTTGTGACGTTAGCAAGGTTAATGATTTGATCAAATTATAAATTTTCGGTCAAATTTCAATTAAAATAATTCTATCTATATCATAGATATCCATATTCTCTATAATAAAGTTTTATCATAATATGTCCACACCGCAAAATATAAATTTAGCCATAACTAACTAGATCATAATTAATTTATCATATTTATTACACACGACTTTTGTTTTTTTATGAATTTCAAATGTTTAGATGAGATCGTCTTATATATTCAACAAGACATTTATTAACAACCAAGTATTTTCTTGAATTTCCCTTTCCATTAGCAATAATTACAACTTTGTAAGTAAATCTAATTGAGATCGCTGTAAACTTAGATAGACACTCAGTGTTCACTATAGAACCTATGAAGATGGAACTCATTTCACTATTCTCCACTCCGTAGGATTTTTTGTGAAAGGTATGCAACGTTTTCATTTACATTTTTCCTCCTTTTTTATGAACTTTAGAAATGAAAATATGTGTGTATATAGTTCTTTGCTCTCAAAATCATCAAGTTTAATTAAATATTTGTGTTTTTTTATCATGCCATTGAAAAACATTTCAAAATGAATTTATCTATGAATGCTATCAACAATGTTCAGGGTAATCATTTTTTATTGTATAAAATCCTTATGAGATGTGGAATTAATGTAGGCAAATTAATCAACCGCATAAGGATTTTTATACAATAAAAACTGAAGACTACATTAATTTAAAGGCTAATGTTGATTAATTTACCTTGAACAATATTGTTAGCATCCGCAGATAAACTCATTTTCGAATGATTTTCGTTGGTATGATAAAAAGTCGCAATTATTTAATTAAAATTGATGATTTTGAGGTAAGAACTATTTACACACAATTCATTTCTAAAGTTCATAAAAAAAAAGGAGGAAAATGTAAATGAAAACACTGCATACCTTTCATAAAAAACACTATGGAATAGAGAAAAGCGAAATGAGTTACATCTTCACAAATTTTATTATGAACACTATGTGTCTAGTTAAAATTACAACAATTTCAATTAGATTACTTATAGAGTTATAGTTTTAATATTGCTAATAAGCAGGCTAATTTAAGAAAAGGCCTATTCACTGATAACTATCATGTTTAATATATAAGCGGATCTCATATGAGCATTTGAAATTCATAACAAACTAAAGTCATGTATAGATATGATAAATTAATTACGATCTCTAGCCAATTATGGCTCAATTTATATGTTGTGGTGTGAACATGTTAAGACAAAACTTGATTAATAGAGAATTTGGGTATTTAAGATAAAAGAAATATATAGAATTATTCTAATTGAAATTTGAGTGAAGATTTAAAATTTGACCAAATCTTTGACCTTGCAAACGATACACAAGATTTTAAAATGTATACATAAGTAAATGGGCCCAAGTTGTTGCCTTGCCTAATGACTCGCAAGATAAGAATTAAATAGTAAGTCATCGGGTAGCGAACGACTTGGTTTAGAAAAAAAAAATTAAGAGGGTGGGGCCCGCAGACCAAACATGTTTGGTGTGGGCCGTCTGCCCCTTTGTTTGTCGTTGGCAAAACATGAGACACATGTTTTTAGGCTCTGGACTCGTTATTTTTACTATGAGTACTTTTCTATCTTCAATATTTTCATCATAGTTCTTTTTTACTCTTGTATTCTTTTCAAACAAATTCTGAAATTTCTATTGAAAACAACCTCACTATCCCATAGAAGTAAGGGTAAGGTTGGCGTACACCCGAATTATACTGGTATGTTGTTGATGATGACTTTATTTTATTTTCTTATAATAAAGACCAAACACATAAGCAAAACACTCAAACTTGACCTCAATTATAATTTTAACACTTTAACTCAAGCTTGTTCCAATAAGACCTTTCAACCCTCATCAAAATGTATAACTTGGGTCATTTTTGACTAACTAGTATACAAAATAGTCATAGAAAACATTTTCCTTCGTAACGGACACCACCTTAATCAGTGGTTGCACACCTTTTGTACGAAAAGAAAGCAAACAGAAGGGAAAATGTACATTTGCCTTCTTTTTGTTTCACCGGTGGTGACACGAGTCTCTACCGTGGAAGCCGGTAGCAGAATGGATGGCCACCGTGAAAGTCTCTCAAGCCATTATACTAGACTCAACCAACTTAGATATCACAAAGATAATGAAATTTGGTGCAACAACGAGTAATAGCCATTGCTATTGTTGAAGCAGCTATTCTGCTATCAATGCTACCTATTGTTCCATCATTATCATACAAAATAGCAATCATATTGGCCAGATGAATTTGAGTAATTCTTGCAAATCACTACCAATTTTCTACTCTGATGATAAAGTAAGCTCCGCAGAGAACATAATGTTCCTATTGCACCACTCCTACAAGCTAGCTACTTGCATGCCCTTCAAAACTTTGTTCTTGTAACATTAACTACCCTGTCAACCCTTATACGCAAGCAGGATCTGTTATAAAGAGGGATCCACTAAAAGCAACTTGCAACTTATGGAACTACAATCTTAAAATTTGCAACAACCAACCAAAAAATGACCTTTACTTTCTAACACATCACCATAAACATGAGGATGTCCTTCTCACCCTCTGAAATTGATGCAAAATTTCAGCTTACAAAAGATTTGTTGCTGCAATTTCACAGCAGTCTTTCTAAGCATCTCACTTACAATGGTTCCACCTCAGTCAAACAAAAAATTGCGCCAAGCTTTCCCGATGAATGAGGCTTACTTCAACCTTCCCTTGCCATATAACTCTAAACCAGAATTGAGCATACAATAGACTAAGTTGCACTCATTCTTAATGAACTCTTTGGGCTTCTTATAAGAATGTGACTATTCCTTTTATCAGGTAATACTAAAATCGACGAATAAGATAGCAAGAGAGTAACAATACTAAAATGGAACTAGACAACGCTCAACCTACTAACCTTCTACCCTAATCCTCGACCTCTTTTATCTTCCCATCTTGTTTAAACTGTGTATTAATCTAAAGAAATTCAGTTTGTATGTCCAAATTATCAAATTAGAACACAATAACTCAAAAGGGCTAAATTTTGAAACCCATTATTTTCAATTCTGTCTCTGTTACTAGTCTTAAGTTCACATTCGCTACCACAAAAGGAGTAATGACTGCGGTTGATTCTGTACCATTCACTTAAAATCCTGGATTCGCATCTGCTCTCAGAGACTCAGCATAGTGTACTAGACTAATCCATTAACAAGAACAACTGCTAAAAGCTTCGAACTTTAACAATGGCTGAACAAGGGTTCATCAAACACCTTCCAAGTGTTAAACACACATAGCATATCAGATGCAAAAAAAGATTAAATTTTTTCAACAGTATGACAAAATATGTGCAAATGGGTGTCATAAAACATCAAGAACATGTCAAATTGAGAGACTTTTTCCATATTATTCAAGAAATGAAATCTTCATATATGCAAAGGGGCTAGAGAAACAACCATATACTGCAAAATTAAACAATTTATTAGCTAAAAAGTGAACATACCTTGATTTTATCTCCTTTATCAGCCGTCACAAGTGATAATCAGTGAGTTTGTAGTAGCTCTGAGTGTGAAATTTTTGTAAAACCTTTTGTTCTCTGCAACAAAAAATGGAAAAGGGTGTATTAGAAACAAGAAAACGACAATCCCTTTTGGTGTTTAAAAAATAACAAAAGTAGTCCCATATGTTTGGTTTAGATTCAAAATAGTCCTTTTAAGTATCATTTAAGCAACAGAAAAGGGCCTAAAATACCCTTCAAGTATAAGAAATGGAACAAAATACCCTCCTTCCACCTTTGGGCTTCAAAATAGCCTTTCATCCACTTATATGGACCTATATTACCCTTTCACTTAACAGATTCTTTAAGAGTAATAATTAATCATCTCATTAATTGACGTGACAGTCTTTAATTGGTTGAAATTTAAATTAACCAAAAATAATAATTTCTCCAAAATCAAACCTGGATCCAGCTAAATTCAACCCGACCCACTTAAAATTTTATCAACCTATATCTTAAAAAAAGAAGGGGAGAACTTTCTGCAAATTGAAGGAGTCTCTTAGAAAAACACGAGGAGTCTGGGAAAAATATGTCTGCATTTACATCTGTGATTTGGTAAAAGATGCTCTTCACTTTGTGTTAGGAACTTTCAAACCGCTGGGGTTCATGTTTATACTTTATATTATGGAATCGTTTTTTTTTTTTGGTAAAATGCTCAATGTTGCTTAAAGAGAGGGAGGAGGGAGGTTCTCACCTCACATTTATGGAACTAAGTTGAGCTACTTGCATAACTCGTGTTTTTGGTCTAACACACTTTGGATAGACATATTGTGTTTTTCAAATCGGAACAGACATGCCTGTGTCTCTTCAAATTTGGACCTACAGTCCTCAAATGAGTAAGGCTATCACAAACTTGAAGGTTTAGATTCTTGGTAATAAAAAATCCTAACCATGGCTGTTACTGATAACCTTGACTTACTCTTAAAAGTTCTCTGATCTCTACACTTGATAACCTAAGAAGAAGAGGCGTCTCTAATTTGCAGAAAGTAAATTGATTTGTTTAGAAGGGTTCTCCCTTTTTTTTTAAGATGTGGGTTAGTAGAATTTTAAGTGGGTCGGGTAGAATTTAGTTGGATCCGGATTTAATTAGGAGAAAATTTTATTTTTGGTTAATTCAAATTTCAACTAATTAAAGGCTGCCACATCATTAATGAAAGAATTAATTATTACTCTTAAAGAATTTGTTAAGTGAAAGGGTGATATAGATCCATATAGGTGGATGGAAGGGTATTTTAGAGCCCAAAGATGGAAGAAGGGTATTTTTGTTCCATTCCTTATACTTGAAGGGTATTTTAGGCCCTTCTCCGTTTAAGCAATTATAGTCTTTTTTCTAAATTTTGGTCCATGTCGAATATTTACCAAAAAATATTTAATCAAAACCATTATAAATTTTAATACAAAATCCAAAATCACAATGCAAAGAAATTATATCATATAAAATAACATAAATTGAACCTTAAAAAATGTATTAGTTTTTTTTCCATATATATATATATATATAATTATTATTATTTTTATAAAAATGTATTTTCAAATACAAATTTTTGTTATATATTTTTTATGTTCATATTAGCATTGATCATGTGGAGTTTGTGGAAAAGAAGAAATCACATCAAGCATAGAGGTCAAGCTAATTTTAAAAGACTGGTACAACAAGTGGCAAAGAACAATCAGCTAATGAAAATGGTGAAAAAATTAGGCCTCAAGGTAATTGGAAAGTCGTGACCTGAAATGATGAAAATACTAGAAACTTATGAATCTGGGATTTATCATGATATGGTCCAATGGAAGTTTCCAGAGGAAGGTCAATTGAAGTGCAAATAAAGAAAATCCAGGTGAAAGAGCCTATAGTTTCTGTTGTAGAGACAATAATGGAGACCTAGTTCATGCGTAAGCTAGGGGATTTGGTATTGATACAAACATAGAAGTAGAGGCTAGAGTAATACAAGAAACCTTAAAAATTAGTGCAAGAAAAGGATTGCAGAACCTAGTGATAGAAACCGACTCTTTCACTCTAAAAGACACCATTTAAATAAGCTGGAGAATTTCACGGGAGATAGCATAGTTAATGGAAGACATGATGAGAGAGGTATAACAACAAAATGTTACAATTAAGCACGAATTCAAAGAGGGCAATCAAATAGCGAATTATTTAGCAAATCTAGTTATTAGTCATACAGACATGCGTGAATTTAGACATGTTACGAAGTTACCAAAAGTAGAAAATGCATCATTAATACTAACAAAACACAGATTTCAAGCATCGAATAAAACAAAGCAGATTAACCATATGAGAATTCAAAAGTTAGGATATAAATAAGAAAGAAAAGGAAACAATAAACATATTTACATATGAGCATGTCCTCAAAAAGGGACTATTACAACTATTTTAACAAAGTTTGTGCTAATCTATGTTAGCATGTAAAAACTTTCATTGAAAAGTCAGGAGTACAGTGTCATCTTTAACATTCAAGCATGGAGGTCAGCATAAAACTCAAGCAAAATTGGCAAGAACCACAAAATCAACTGAGACACTACAAAATAAACCTGTGTGGTCACACTCCGAAATCCTGACGGCTACCTTTATGAACTTCACACATCAATGAACAACACGTTACCTCCTAATCAAAGGCAGATGAAGGTCAAATGACAACGAATCGACATAAAAATAGAAAAAAAAAATAAGGAAGAACGATTACCTCTTAATAGTGAATGCTCATGTGTGAGCTACAAAAGTTGGAGAATGATAGAAACAAGATTCCACAAGAAGCGGCGGCGAAGTGTAAGGTTTTGGCGACTGCCGAAAGGAAGCATCTTGAAGACAAGAGTGAAAAGGGAAATGAGAAAGAGGTGGATACTTTTAGGTTACTTTCCTTATTATATATAGAGGGTTCGGTGTGGGCTGGACTCCTTGTCTCAAATTTTCTTATTTGTTTTTGTTTAGATTTTGGGCTGATTTGTTAGACTAATAAATATCTTTGAATAAAACAGCCAACGGCCCATCAAAAAAATATTATTTTTAAAATATAAAAATATTTAATCAAAACCATTATAAATTTTGATACGAAATCCAAAAAAAATTACATCATATGCAAAAATAGTATAAGTTGAACCTCAAAAAGTTGTATTAGTCTTTTTAAATATACACCATGCAGATCATAGTTTGAGTTATCGCCGTTGATTTGGAGTCGTGCGAAGTAGCTTGGAGTTTCGGAGACTAGGGTTAGCTCTTGACGTTCGGAGTTACCGATTTTCGTTTATTTTTTGCTAGGCTTAGTCTTTATATTGTATTCAGAGACAACCTGTACTTATCTTGTATTCGTAAAAGCCTTGTACTTTTATTTTGGATCAGATGCTTGATTACTGACTGATGCCTTGGGATGGTTCATTGTATTGTATTTCTATTTATTATTCTTTCTTAGCGTCGTTATAAGCTTTATGCTTCTTGTTGTTGACTTCCGCTTGATAGTCTGATATTCATGGTTCTAGGCTAAGGATTTGTCTTATCTATTGGTGGGATGTAGTAGATGTCATCATGATTTGAGAAGTCGGATCGTGACAGTTTGATATCATGAAAAAAACTACAAAAGATGTATTTTCAAATGCAAATTTTCTTTAAATATTTTCTATTTTCATACTTTAAAAAAAATTATAATTAAAGTAAAGAAATATTTTCTGGAGACAAAAACTGTTTATTTTTCATAAACTTAAATAAGCAAAATTGTACAGGCAATACTTTAATAACTTCAGCTATATCGCATGCAAAAATAATAAAAAATGAACTTTAAAAAGTTGTATCAGACTCTTGATTGATGGGTTTATCATTAGTAAATTTATTGTCACGCTCCGAGCCTACGCTCTGGACGTAACTGGCACTCAAGAACCATTGTTGTCCCCAAGCGAACCCTTGGCCTGGCTCAACTCTTAGCGGAAGACTTACTCAACAACATATGAACTCAAAAGTAAACTTTACTCAACTGTCTCAAAAGATAAATTCAGAATATTTTAGAAATAAAACATTTACTGGCCAAAGAGGCAACTCAAGTCTAGAACATCTCAATTCTTCATTGATCCACAAGACCTGGATTCCATACTGAGGGTACACCTTGAACCCTTTGAATTCATTCACTTAATGTAAATCCCTGACTTTTCAGAACTCTAATTTAACTCGTACCTTCGTGGAAAAATAAAGAGGGTGAGTAATAAATTAAGAATGATATGGTATGTCATATTTTAAGTGTTCAAGGGTTGTATCTCAAGTTTTTAAGTTAGGTAAGTTGCAAAATAAAAGTTGGCGAAAGTTATCGTAAGTTCCTTTTTAAATATTTCTCTGAAATTTGGGTCAAATGTCTCGGAGGTTTTCTCCCAATCTATAAAATCGAAGGTCTACGAGTCTAGTTTCCAACGCATCAAACCGTTCGTTCATACGACTTCAGAATAGAGAGATATTCATGTTTTCGTGAGACTGCGCAAGCAGGCACGTGAGGTGGGTCCCCTAGGTCGGTGGAACTTTTTATATATCTTCTTCTTCGACTTTTCTTTATTTTTTTCCAGTGAATAACCAGAAAACTTAGAAAACCCACTTCTAGGATCAACCAAATTATATATATTTTCTCGACTTAAGTCCTTGACGAAAGTTGTTATATGCGTTGAGCTCGTCATCATGGTATAATTTATTTTATCAATTTCATAGCATATCATACTTTGGTGTTGGGACAACAAGGGTTTGGACATACTTTAAGGTTTTGAGGTGTATTACGAACTTAAGATCAAGGTAAGACCCTTCTTTCATCGACTCTAATTTTGATAAGCTGCAAATAGCAATTTGCGACAGAAATACATATCTTTTATCGAATTATCGTGGTATCTTCTATTTTCGTGTGTTGATTATGGTCCTGCCTTGTTGTAATAGCGAGGGGGGCTGTGAGTAAAAGTCGTTAGGCCACGTGAATTCAGCAAAAAAAGTATGTTAAGGCTATTCCCTTCTTACGACATGTTTCCTTAAAGCCTAGGAGCAATGTAATTGGGTTGTTATCGTTGTTATACTTGTAGCCATTAGTGTTGATTGTTGGTTGCTCGAGTGGATATAATCCTTCCTTGTCGGGATTCTTATTCAGTTAGTAGCGTCCCTATATTGGACACGACTTAGAGGCTATTCGTATAGGTTGCTTATAGCTAAATTGCTCGTTTTTAGCCAATTGGATTGTTATTGTTGCCCTTGGGGCTATTGTGGTTAGCTGCAGAAATGTGATCTATGCCTAAGAAGACTATGTTACTGCCTAAGAGTGCTATATGTTGCCCACGGAGCTATATTGATGCCAAAGAGTGTTATATGTTGCCTACGGGGCTACTTTGACGCCAAAGAGGGCTATGTGTTGCCTACAGGGCTATGTTGATGCAAAAGAGGGCTATGTGCAGCCCACAGAGCTATGATGTTGCCTAAGAGGGCTATGCGCTGCCTACGGGGTTATATCGTTGCTAAAAAGGGCTATGTGACTTCTTACAAAGACAATGGGCTACCGATAGGGGTATGTAGGTTGATTTGGCACCTTCTGGGCTTATGGGGGCCTAGGTAGGTGTTGTGTTATTTGTACCTGCTGAGCTTATGGGGGATTGGTTAGGTTGTTGTTTGATCATTTGTTTGTATTTTTAGATTCAGTAGTGGGTTAGCATGTTTATCTAAATTTTGATTTCCTTACCTGATTGCTTTTGGTATAGTATGATACTTGCACATTTAGTCTACAGCCTTTCATACTCTGTATATTATTTCGTACTGACGCCCCATTGCCTGGGGGCACTGCATTCAGGCATGCAGGTCCCGACAGACGACCCAGTAGACCTCCTTAGGAGAAGGATTGACTTCTATCTGGTTAGCTACCTTTCCTCCGGAGCTGCCAGAGTTGGGAGGTTTGTTAGCTTTTGTTGTATATATTTTTATGGGTAGGCTGGAGTCCTGTCCCGCCAATCTTTACCATTCTTAGAGGCCTGTAGACTAGTGTGTGGGGTGTATAGCTACGTTATGGCCATGCTGGCCTAGTTTGTTGGTTTGCTGAAGCTTGTTAGATGTTTAATGTATTGTCTTGATATATACCTGCTTTCAGTTTTTGTATAGAGATCATGGTGGCCTCGACGGCCCAATCAGGACTTCTGTGCTAGTTGGATATTTCTTTATATGAACTCTTAGGAGTAACTGTTTATTTTATAGATCTGTTGACAGGGGCCTTGCCGACCGAGGGCTTAATTTTGAGCCGAGATATACTTATTTGTTTTTTTGATTGCGTGTGGCTGCCATGCGCTAGTAGCAAATGGTTCAGCAGGGTCAGCTCGGGCTTGAGTTTTGGCATTAAGAGCCAGTTGCTCCCCTTAAGTTTGGGGCGTGAAAACTAACAACTGAAAATGAAAAAGACTCATGAACTACTACTGTCTATCTATCTATGAAGCCTCTAATACAATGAGGGATGTCGGGACAAGACCCCCGATCATCCTAACAGAATTGAAATAACATGACAGAAATAGATAAGGGATCCTCCGGAAGCAAAGAGGCTCACCAAAGCTAACTCGAACTGTTATGGTATCAACGAAGCGCCTGTTGATGACCTTGATCTCATGTATCTGCATCATGAAATGATGCAGGCCAAATGACATCAATACATTGAATGTACGAGCATGTAAGAGGAATACTGAACTTAACATAAAAGCTTGAACTTGGAGAGAATGAAACATACTCACCTTAACTCTACTCAACTCAACCTCAACTCATGGATACTCAACTCAATGTAGTAAAAAACAACAATAAAAGTACAGTTTATATAAAGCATTTAAAACAGTAGATAACAACTCGATGTATTTAGAATACAATAATAACTCAGTTTGTATGTAAAGATACAAAATAACTCTGTTTGGGAGATTCTCTAACCGACAACCATCACTATGAGCTATGTGTTGATACAACGTCTCGCCCACGCTGTCAGAACTATCATATACCTTGTCGGGGTATAGAACTCCTCAACTAAGTGGATCCACTAAGCGATGCTTAAAAAACAATAAGGAATCATCTAAAAAGTATGACCCTTTCTACCCACGTTGGCTACATGGTTTATGAGGACTTTGAGTTATCTGAACGCGTCTCCATATTGGTGCTCAATACTACTCACAAAATATAACTTAGCTCATATGTTTAAAAATATTTCCTCATACTCAACTTTGAGATTATTACTCAAAAGATTTCTCTGAAAAGAGATAGTACTTAAAACTCCTCATGAACTCCTTTGGAAATCGGTGTTTCCCTCATTTTAAATGTAAAAACATTTACTTTTGGGAATACTTAGTTCCCATATATTCATTTTGAAAAATGAAACTCAACTCTTCTCATCCTCAAACTCAAGTACTCAAGTCTTAAAACAAGTTTAAAAGATTGTAAAAAGACTCATCAAAATGACTCGAAAGAACTCTAAAGACTTTATTCTTAACTCTACCTTGAATTTGAATTATGAATTCAAGGGTTATGATTCATGTTATGAAGGATCTCTCGATGTTTAGATGTATTTTAGAGTAGTTAGAATCAATAGGGAGTAAAGGTACACTTTAAAAGGACTTAGACGGAGTAAACTATGGAAAAAAGGGTGGGGGCAGGCGACCCTGGCGCATACGCCAGCCCTTGAACTTCAGAGACCTTATTCTAGCGCACAGCTGGCGCGCCGCCCCAGACCCTCTGGCGCATCTGGGGCGCGCCGCCCCAGCCTCTCCCCAGAACTTCCTGATGAATTTTCTTTCTCGTTTTCTGACCCTAATTCGTCTAGAATCGATTGTTTTCCCCAAAATTTCTTTAGATTCAATTACCCAATACAAGTACACGAGAATCTACTAAAAACAACCCTCATAATTGAAGAACGAAAGCAACACTTCAAGAACACTCATCAAGAACATTAACTTTCTCAATATTTAAGGATAGATTCACAAAAGAAACTCATGATTGGCGTGTGGGTGAACGAACCCAACACTATGAAAACTTACATACCTCGATTTGGCGAAACAAATCCTCGATTCGCAAGAAATCTTGTTCGTTTTTCCTTTTCTCCTCTTTTCCTCTTCTTGAACTCCTCTTAAAACCCTAAGCGTAATTTAGGATTGTGAAAACTGACCCAATTCAATTTAGACCCCTAAAAAATTACTAAAAACGTTTAAAGCTGATGGGGTAAGGAAAAGACCAAAATACCCCTCATTAATTCGGGTAACTTTCCTTAACTGGACAGGCTGACTTCAAACGGGAATATCTCCCTCATCCGAACTCAAAATTTAACAAACTCGATGGCGTTGGAAAGAGGATTCCAAGACCTTCCGTCTGATATCTTATGGGTCACCTAACTCATCCTGTACTGAAAGTTATGGTTGTTTGAAGTTGACCCAAAACTCACAACTTAAACATAACTTGCAAAATTATCAATTTAGCGCTTTCTAAGTTTAGCTTTTTCTAAGGCGGGATGCTACATTTAATTTCCATATATTCAGTATTTTATCAATTCAAAACAATTATCTCTTTAATATTTTTGTCGCAACCTTTTTTGTTCTTCATTTTCCAAACAAATTCTATTAAAAACAACCCTATCAATATCATAAAAATAAGAATAAAATTTACGTAATTTTAAACTATATCGAAGATGTTATTATTAATTTTTTTCTTCTTATATAGTATATATATATATATATATATATATATATATATAATAAAATAAAAGCACAACAAATTCTAATTTTAGAGTGACCAAAATAGTGTGCAACTCAATGCTTCTGTGGCCTCTTTAGCCGGAAAGTCCAAAAATTCATCAAAGTATATAAACTAGAGTGACATTTATGTTCATTCAAGAACCTTTTTTTCCCCATTTCTTCCTCCCCAAATTCCAATACATTTTCCCCCAATTTCATGGAAGGTGAATCTTGATTTTCAGTGAAGGATAACTTCACCTTGTTGTTTATTTAAGCTTTTTAGCCGGTATGTGTTCTTGTTTCATCTTCTTGTTTTTGTTCCTGTTCTCTGTGTTTTTTTTGGGTGATTTTGTTTGATTTGTCTGAAATGTTCTTAGTTGATGTTTGTTTTGACTTCTGAGACTTTTGGGGTTGACTAAATGCACATTCTTGATGAATTTCACTAGGGAAAAAAATGGAAGTCTGAGCAGATATCAACTAGTTGGAATGAGGGTTAGTCTGTATCGACATAAAGTTTTGTAATTTTGGTTAGAGATTGATATGGTATGTGTGTAAGGTGTGATTTTTATAGAATTTTGTTTTTTGGTGAAATGGAACTGACCCAAATGAAGCTGAAATGATACAGAGTTGAGGGTCTATTGGAAACAATGCATGGTTGTTTGACTAGTTGCACATTCTTGATGAATTTCACTTGGAAAAAAATGGCAGTCTGAGTAGATATCAACTAGTTGGAATGTAGGTTAGTCTGTATCGCCATAAAGTTTTGTAATTTTGGTTAGAGATTGATATGATATGTGTGTAAAGGTGTGATTTTTATAGAATTTTGTTGTTTGGTGAAATGGAACTCACCCAAATGAAGCTGAAATGATATAGAGTCAAGGGTCTATTGGAAACAACTTCTCTACCTCCCAAGGTAGGGGTAAGTTTGCTTACATTCTACCCTCCCCAGACCTCGCTCGTGGGATTACATTCGGTAGGTTGTTGTTGTTGTATAGCCTAATTCAACTAGTTGGGGGTTGATGCATGGTTGTTTGATTAGTTGCACATTCTCGATGAATTTCACTTGGAAAAAAATGGCAGTCTGAGTAGATATCAACTAGTTGGAATGAGGGTTAGTCTGTATCGACATAAAGTTTTGTAATTTTGGTTAGAGATTGATATGATATGTGTGTAAAGGTGTGATTTTTATAGAATTTTGTTGTTTGGTGAAATGGAACTGACCCAAATGAAGCTGAAATGATATAGAGTCAAGGGTCTATTTGAAACAACTTCTCTACCTCCCAAGGTAGGGGTAAGTTTGCTTACACTCTACCCTCTCCAGACCTCGCTCGTGGGATTACATTCGGTAGGTTGTTGTTATTGTATAGCCTAAATCAACTAGTTCGGGGTTGATGCATGGTTGTTTGACTAGTTGCACATTCTTGATGAATTTCACTTGGAAAAAAATAGCAGTCTGAGTAGATATCAACTAGTTGGAATGAGGGTTAGTCTGTATTGACATAAAGTTTCGTAATTTTGGTTAGAGATTGATATGATATGTGGGTAAAGGTGTGATTTTTATAGAATTTTGTTGTTTGGTGAAATGCAACTGACCCAAATGAAGCTGAAATGATATAGAGGCAAGGATGTACTGGAAACAACCTCTCTACCTCCCAAGGTAGGGGTAAGGTTTGCTTACACTCTGACCTCCCCATACCCCGCTTGTGGGATTACATTGGGTATATTGTTGTTGTTGTTTTTGTATAGCCTAATTCAACTAGTTTGGGGTTGAGGCATGGTTGAATGACTAGTTGCACATTCTTGATGAATTTCACTTGGAAAAAAACGGAAGTCTGAGTACATATCAACTAGTTGGAATGAGGGTTAGTCTGTATCGACATAAAGTTTCATAATTTTTGTTAGAGATTGATATGATGTGTGGGTAAAGGTGTGGATTTATAGAATTTTGTTGTTTGGTGAAATGGGATTGACCCAAATGAAGCAGAAATGATTTAGAGGATTCATATAAGCCTGATCCATTTTGTGAGCCGAGGGTATATCGGAAACAACCTCTCTATCTCCCAAGTCCCAAAGTAGGGGTAAGGTCTGCTTACACTCTACCCTCCCCAGGCCCTACTCCCGGGATTACACTGGGTATGTTGTTGTTGTTGTATAGCCTAATTCAACTAGTTCAGGGTTGAGGCGTGATTGTTAGTAGATTATATTTGTCTTTGAGCTTCCACTATGTTAGGGTTTTATCTTATATTGAATATCTTGAATTTTAGCTTGTGTTATAGGAGAATTCAAGTGAAACGTGAATTAGGTTCCAATTCAGAATGTTGAATGCAAAAATAGATAGTTGATAGTTGTCAAAGATGACTGAGAAGAAAAACACCTTCGACTAGTAGAGTTACAGTATAATAAAGAGTAAACAAGTAGAAAGGTTTATTTTGGCAAAATCGGGATAGTAGTTTCTTTATGATGCAAGCACACTTTCAAGTTTCAACATTTCACTTTTCTTGGGTATTGCACACTTATTGAAGATGTTACTTGTGCCTTATCTTTTGTTCTTTCATCCACAGGTTGTTAATTAAAGGACAGTTATTGAGAATAAAAAAAAAGCAGCTGGTATACGATAGCTGCAAACAGTAAGACTATCTCAAAACTACTTCATTATTTTCTATTTGAAGTTTATATTTACATTAACGACTTTTAGTTTATATTATCGCCCATGGAAAGTCCCGAGGTATATCATATGAAACTTGCATGATTTCCGTTATATACTGGAAAACCTTGGTGACATGATTAAATTAAAGAGAACAGAAGATGCACACTCACAGATTTTTTGCTGCTTGACTTGGGTGTGTTCGTCATTTTGTCTCGCTTTATTTTTCGGCTTTCTTCTTCCTTATGTTTTTCTGAGCCTAACTCTACATGTAAAATGAATGTCTCAATTGGAGAACGGTCTTGCTGCTTAAAGAAACCTGGCAGACTCAGAAGAACGTAGAGTGTAGTGTAGACAAAAAAAATCTCCAACTTTCATGAGCAGACAAGTTCTGTTGCATGAATTCCTTGTTTGAATCATGTGTGTGGCGTGTCCAAATATTTTCGCCTTAGATTTGAAGTTGAGAATCTTATTCTTATAGGAGTCTGGACCTTCATCGAGCAAATCACCAGAAAAGCATAAGGAAGAGGAAAGCCGGAAAAAAAAGCGAGACAAAATGCCGAACACACCCAAGTCAAGCAGCAAAAATTCTGTGAGTGTGCATGTTCTGTTCTCTTTAATTTAATCATATCCTGTTTTCTGAAGTTAAAGGTTGATCGATGTAAAATGAAGGTCTCAAGTGGAGAACCGTCTTGCTGCTTACAGAAACCTGGCAGACTAAGAAGAACTTAGTGTAGTGTAGACAAAAAACTCTTTAACTTTTCTCTTTAAAAATTGACCCTTTAAGTTACCTGTTTCAAAAAAAATTAAAAAATCTCTAACTTCCACGAGCAGACAAGTTCTGTCACCATGAATTCCTTGTTTGAATCATGTGGGAGGTGTGTCCTAATATTTTCGCCTTAGATTTGAAGTTAAGAATCTTATTTTTCTTGTAGGAGTCTGGACGTTCGTCGAGCAAATCACCAGAAAAACATAAGGAAGAGGAAAGCCAGGAAAAAAAGCGAGACAAAATGCCGAACACACCCAAGTCAAGCAGCAAAAAATCTGTGAGTGTGCATGTTCTGTTCTCTTTAATTTCATCATGTTCTGTTTGCTGAAGTTAAAGGTTGATCGATGTAAATGAAGGTCTCAAGCGGAGAACCGCCTTGCAGCTTACAGAAATCTGGCAGACTAAGAAGAACTTAAAGTGTAGTGTAGACAAAAAATTCTCCCACTTCCATGAGAAGACAAGTTCTGTTACATGAATTCCTTGTTTGAATCATGTGTATGACGTGTCCTAATATTTATTTTTCTTATAGGAGTCTGGACGTTCGTCGAGCAAATCACCAGAAAAGCATAAGGAAGAGGAAAACCGAAAAAGAAAACGAGACAAAATGCCGAACAAACCCAAATCAAGCAGCAAAGAATCTGTGAGTGTGCATCTTCTGTTCTCTTTAATTTAATAGTGTCCTGTTTTCTGAAGTTAAAGGTTGATCGATGTAAAATGAAGGTCTCAAGTGGAGAACCATCTTGCTGCTGAAAGAAACCTGGCAGACTAAGAAGAACTTAAAGTGTAGTGTAGACAAAAAATTCTCCAACTTCAATGAGCAGACAAGTTCTGTTCCATGAATTCCTTGTTTGAATCATGTGTGTGACGTGTCCAAATATTTCGCCTTTAGATTTGAAGTTGAGAATCTTATTTTTCTTATAGGTGTCTGGACCTTTGTTGAGCAAATCACCAGAAAAGGCAAAAATCAATCCCTCTTTTCCACAGAAAACTGAGAAGAGGTCTAGCAAAGCCCAAAATAGACTCGAGGGAAAAAGGGGGTCCGTGGATGAAGTGAGTACAATTGATTCTCTTTCCAAGTTCCAACAACTTGTTCATAAACCTTGTAGTTTGAGTTTTAGCTTATGCACTTGTGTTACCATGCACTTATTGAACGTCCTACTCTGATGTCACACTATATTACGATTGCATTTTCCTGCAATCACACTGTCCAAAAAAATTTCACTTGAGTTTCTTTTTATTAACGAAACGTAAAAACATCTTCAACTGATTACTTATCCCCACTCACCCCCTCACCCCACCCCCACCACACACAAAAAAAAAGAAGAGGAAATGATCAAAGGAGAACTTGGAGGTGTTAACTAAATCATAGTGTCTTGGAAACACGAGTACATAGATATCTATATATGCAATCCTTCAGTAACATTAACTCATTGGTAATGTTGGAATGACATTCAGGTGACAGCTTCAGCTGGAAAATATACACTGAGCACACGCCAAGTGAAAATAATGCGCGAGCTTGGTTTGATGGCTCCTTCTGGGTCTCCATTTAATAAAAGGAAACATGTTGTTGCTCCTCCAAAACCCCCAATTATTCCCAAGGACCGTGTTTCTACGCCTAGAAGGCCTCCATCCAATCCTAAGGAACGTCTTCCCGCAATTGATAGAATAGTTGTTTGTGGTCTAGCTGCTGCTGGATCTGTCAATCGTGTTATGAAGTAGCTTTTGTTTCTCAACTGTTTGATCCTCGGTAACTCAGAGTTTGATGACAACCTAAACTACCAATGTAGTGCTGAAGCTGTCAGCAGTGTTATACGAGAGGGGGATATAGGATTACAAGCTAGTGGGTGTGGAGTACTGTGCACCCACATTTGTTTTTGTAACAATGAGAATAAACTATAAACTTAGCATTTAGTGGTTTAGAACATTTCAATTACAGGTATACCTTAAACAAAGAAGCGGGTACAGGTACACCCGCGGCCTCTAGCTCCGCCCATGTCTGGTGATGTTGTGATACCAACTGTAGAAATGCACATTATGTTTTCTTTTGGTGTCCCCCTGTATGTTGGACCACCCCTCTTAAGAGCAAAAAGAATTTTTGGTTTGCACTTTGTTGTCGGAATGCTTTGATGGGGTAAATTCTGAATGATATTTGTGATTGGGGAGTGAAAGGTAACGTATACTCCAAGAGGTCATAGGTTCGGGCTGTGGAAACAACTTCTTGCAGAATTGCAAGGTAAAGCTGCGTACCACTAGACCCTTGTGGTTCGGTCCTTTCCTGGTCCAGTTTTACCAAATGAAAAAAACAAAATATTATTCTTTTTACAGTTACAGGAAAACCTCATGTTGCACATCAGTAAAAGATCTGCCCATTTGAGAATCAGAAAATAATTCACAAGTACCAAATACTTGTAAGTTATATCTGTACTAAAAATGAACATGGGAATGGGGGAATGATTCAAAAAGTTATCAACAGGGCAGGCAAAATTCTTCTAGGTAACAGCTCACAATACAGTATCTAATGAATTATTGGTTCTATCTCATCTCTGACGATTAGTCAACAATTTGAAATATTTTTTCTTGCATATTCTTGACAATTCTACCTGATCGAACCCTTGCCTAGAAGCAATAGACCTTGAAAGAGCGCATAATAGCTCACTGATCGACCCTCGTGACAGTATATATCTCTCATCTTCATAACGTGAAATTGTCTAGGAGAGTCGAAGGTATCAAATCAGGACTAACAATAATTTAGGTGTGCGTTGAATAAACAAAACTAAGTTCATGGAGATCCCATATTATGTCAGGATAACTTATCTCAGAATAAATAATCTCAATATAACTAATCTTATCATAACTTGTCTTCAAACCAAACGATCCGAGATACACATTGGATGTATAGGATGCCAATAGTTGCTTTTTTATGTCAAAGTGACAATTGCTGTTATGAGCAGGTGGTGGAACCCATAAAAAAGCTAGTAAAATAAAAAATGTGTGTCAAAATAGTAAACATGTTCAGAGGTTGTTTAGCCTTTTATGACCATGAAGTTCTAAGTACTTGAAATAACTATACTAATAAATTGGTTATATATTGACATGACAATTGACAAGAGGGTAATTCTTAGGACATCAAAATTTCTGGTTTCTTTAAGGGGTTATTCACTTTTTTGTTTTTGGTTAGATCCATGTCTCTTCTTCACTTTATTTCATTCTTTTTTTCTCATTTGAATTTGAAAGTGGAAGAGACAGCAATTGATCTGTTGAACACTTTTTTTTGCCTTTTGTTTGTCTCCTCTGATTATGTTTTTTTGGTATCTTCCTGTTTAGAAATAGGATCTTATTTGGTTTTGACTATGTGGAGGGAACTCATAGAAGTGTTTTATGTCGTATTTTTTTTTTTTAGTCTGTTTTAAAAAAAATGTTATATTTGTTTATTTAAATTATATTTTTCATTTTCATTAATGAGGTGGTTTATGTTTACATCAATATCATATTTGTTCTATACTATAAATTTTGGAAGTGTTTTATATATATATATATATATGAATTTTGTATTCAGTCAAATACCGTGTAATAAATTGGGAAGAAGGAAGTAGTAATGTGTCAATGTAAAGTGGAAATACTTTTCTTTAACTAAAAACTATTATACAATTATAACATATTCAGTGTAATTCTACAAATTATGATTTGGAGAGGGTAAAATGCAAGAGATCTTTACCCCGACATTGGAGATAGAGGGGTATTCTGATAGAATTTCAACGGAAGGAAAAAACAATTCAAAGCAATATAGAAAAAGGAATATTGGAAGTGAATAAGCCATGACAGAATACTATAGAAACATTGACAAATCATTTTGAACATTAATTACAGCAAAATAATATAATAATCGAAGGATAAGAAACTACAAGAGTAATGTTACGACTACGTATGGAATGATAAGCGTTAAAACGCTCTACTAGCTAGTAACCTTCTACCCTGTTTCGTATCTTCCACGGTCTTCTATCTATGATCATGTATTCAAAAAGTTGAAACTGCGTCATATTTTGTCTAATCACCTCAATCTCCCCAATACTTCTTCGGCCTATCTTCACGGCTCTACCCTCCTAAAACCATTCATAGCCAACTTCTCACATCTCTACACTGAGACATTCATACATCTCCTCTTCATATATCCAAACCATCTCAGTCTATCCTGTCCTCCATCAAAGAAACCATTTCTTTTAGTTTCTAATATCACCAATGAGAACCACAACATTTTTTTTGGTTTTTCCTCTAATGTACTATACTTATTTTGAAGTTCCGAATAATCTGAATTCGCATCGCGTAAGATTCAGTACTTTTTATTAAAATTATCTTTTATTCTTATTATTTAAACTTGAGACCTCTGATTAAAAACAAAAAGATCGTATCAGTCCCACCACAATTCTTGAGAATAGAATCACAATATTTTAATAAAATTTGCACCAATGAAAAAACAAAAGAAGTAGGGTTAGATGTTGTATGTATGACATAAATAGTAAAAGGAAATAACAAGAAAAAGTCTTCTCTTGTGTTAAGCCATACTAGTAGAGAGGAGGCAAAGTATGAAATGCCCCATGACAAGTTAACATCAACAAAATTGAGAAAAACTTTGAATTTTGTTTGTTTGGGGGTGGGGTGTGTCATGTGTGGACCCACAAATCCTGTGTCAAGTAATGTGCCAAAACTGAATATTTTTTCAGTGTTACACTCTGTCTGAGATTTTATGGTCTCGAATTTTACTCTATGTATGTTTGTTTAGTACTATATGAATGTATATATATTCATAGTATATAAATTTTTATACTATCAGATTAAGTCGATTCATAACAAGTAATTCTCTATAACAAACCATCTACGCGCAAAGAATGCGATTATGGCTAGCAGAAGTTGACTTACTAGTTACAATCCATAACTTTCTACAATAAGTGGTAAGCCGATAACCTAAAAAATACAATTATACCTAACAAGTTTAACATTTATCAGATTAAGTTTATCTTTTGTTATTGTAAGAAAATTTCTACATATCAGATCATTTAAAAGATAAGTACAAATAGTATATCGTCACAAGTGTGATTACTAACCGGAAAAATTAGGTCGACAACAAGTTGAAATAGATAAGGTGCAAAAAAAAGGGCATTTTACAGAAATCACATACATTTGAGGGCTAATTACATCGATCCTATTCCGGAAGTTTCTCCAATTACAAAAATCTTGAATGTCTCATTGCTTTTGGATATATTCTTTGGTTGTCCGATACATAGCAAATGATACATTATTTAATGGAAGGGATGTATCCGAGAGAGGATTTCTGTAAAAAATTTAAATGCTAGGGAATTTTAGAGATTATAATATCTCAAGTTGTGTATTTATGTAATTTTTTTAATATCTTTACACTATCCGTGTATTTATGTTAAACATATTTTGGTTAAATTACACGTATAATACGTATAACAAATTTCAGTGTATATATATATGATATAACTTAAATTCAAAAAAAACAGACAATGAGAGTCTGATCCGCTGAACACTGCATAATAAAACAACACTTCAATATATATAATTAATAAATAATTTTTTCTTTGAGGCTAATATTAATAAGAATAGGAATATTTGATTTTGCTTTCAATTTGCAGTGGTAAAAGTACTGTTCAGTATCAATCTGATTAGCATATTTTCAGTAGTCCCCTCTCTGTATATCTGTTCATTCTTGATCTCTCCTTTTCACATATTAATTCTAATAATAATCATTTTAACAATATATTAAATCATTATTGTGTTGTTTTTATTTTTATAAAAATAATAAATGTTCAAAGGTACATTCTCTCTAGTCTATAGATTGGTCCTGTGAATATTTTGGAGTGTTATAGATAAATATTTTCTTGCATTAAATACTGGAATTATGGAGACTTGAGGAATTAAATGTGTATAATTAATTAAAGAGGATTGAATTGACAAAGTTGTGATCACAAATTTGAATCGTAAAAATAGTTTATTGCATAAATAATAAAACCGCATTGCAACATGAGAAACATGAGACTTGCTAGGGTTACATCATTGGATAGTTAATTTGAGTGTCATTAATTTAAAAATCATGATATTTTCTTTCTTAATTATGGAAATTAATGTTTTGAAGGATCCAGTAAAGGTGTTATTACATAATTTGACAATATATAATCTTTTGAATGTATATAAATGTGTAATTAATTGGTAAGGGGTAAAATATTACTTATCTCCTACTATTCTTTTAAAATGACTTTCTAGCCTTGTAAAAATAAAATATTGTTATATATAGAGTGGTTTCGACTGATATTATTATCGATATAATAACTTATACTATGCCAAGTCAGTTTTTACATTAGAGTATTCTTGAAAATATACGATAACAACATACTTATATAATCATATAAGGTGGAATCTGGAGAAATTAGAATGTACATAAATTTTATCTTTATCTTAAAAACAAAAAAAAAAATATTTTTGATATATCGCTGAAATGAAAAAAATAAAATAATCCTTGATAGTAATTTTTTTTTCTTTCACAAAATTCAAAAAATGACCAACAGAGAAAGAGAAACGTGATGAAGTGAGGTTATCAATCTGAAAATGTGTCTCATTCCATAATTTACCTTTTAACCGCCAACGGTAAAAAGTCAGTACACTCTTAAGCCTCGTCTATTTCTATGTTCCATAATATCCATACAATTTCATCATCACTCTCCTCTCTCTCTTTTTCCGCTCTTTTGTTTGAATTTGTTGGTCTTACTTTACGTTTTAATCTATTTTACAAAAATGTAACTTTTTTATATATATTTTTAGTTGAGAAAAATGACAAATATACTTCCGAACTATCGTAAATGATATGCAGATACCATCTGTCATATTTTTGGGACATTGTTGCTTCTGCCATCCAAAAACTAGAGCATATATGCCCTTCACTCTAACGGAAGATTAAATAGGGACACGTGACACAATCTTGACCATCGATCCGATATTTAATAAATGTCGGGTTGGTGGATAAGATTATGACATGTGTATGTCCATTAGTATAAAGGGTATATATGCTCTAGTTTTTGAACGGCAGAGGCGTCAATGTCCCAAAAGTATGACGGATGGTATCTGCATGCCATTTACAATAGTTCAGCGGTATATTTGTCTTTTTTCTCTTTTTAGTTTGATATCATAAAATTAAATAATCTTCACTACTTTCTTTAACTCTAGCTATGTCAAGTCAAAATCAGACAAATAAATTGAAAGAAAGAAAGAAAACTTGTTTTTTTATTATATATATATATATGTCATCACCCCAAATCTTTCTTACGTATCCATTTTCTGATTTTCATTCATAGCAACAATAAATAAATAAATAATACTATCTTTATAATTATTTCTCTCCTCTTTAAATTCCCTTAAAATTTGCTACCTTCTTTATTGAAAGATTTGTTTTCCCTCTCTCTCAAAGTGAAATAAAATAAAATGTTATCTTCATTACAAGGATGTAATGGTTTTTTGCAGCTTGTTGATCATCAGAAGAATGAAAAATCAAATACAACAAAGAAAAGTAAATCAAAAGATGCAGCTGTAACACATGCTGTAGCTGAACGTAAACGTAGAGAAAGAATCAATTCTCATCTTCACACTCTCAAGAAACTCTTTCCTTATCTCCCTAAAGTATGTTTTCTATCATCATGCATCCCTCGTTGCTAGTCAGAAATTTCGTTAAGGGTGTTCAAGATTTTTCATATTTGGTACTTATAGTAATTTGTTATATATACAGTATTGTTTTTTGACGAAGAGTGTTCAACTGATACATACCGTACAAATTATAGTTTTGAGTTTGAGTCCAATAGGTCATGTATTCAAATTAGTTAGTAAGTAAATGAATTTTATGCTATACTTATTTATGGAATAAAATTAGAACTTTATTGTATAAAAATATGTCGTTCTAGTTTCATGCAGAACAAAAGGGACCATACACAAATTACAATATTGAAACAAAAGTACAAATGCACAACATGAGGGACCATTTATGTCATCCAATGTACTTTCTCGATCCAAATTTGAGTGTCTTATTTTTCTTTTTAGTCTGTCTCAAAAAAATTTCTCTTTTCGTATTTAGTAAGTTTTCAAAATCGAACATCTTAAATGACAAATTTAAGACTTAGAATTAACAGACTATGCTTATCTTTAATTTATGATCACAAGATTTAAAAGTTTTCATTTGTTTCTTAAACTACATACTTGATTTTTTATATGCTTACATGAGCCGAGGGTGTATCAAAAACAATATCTCTGCCTTTATAAGGTACGGATAAGACCGCGTATACACCTGACGATGCTATTATTCTAAAATCCACTTGTACACTAGGTGTATGTTGTTGTTATTTTGTGGTTGCATAACTAAAATAGTCTATTTTTTTTAATCTATAAACACGTTGATGTATATTACTACTGTATATAATTATTCCAATGCTCATATTTTTGTATATGTATATCATGAATAATACAGAAGGACAAGCCAAGAGTGTTAACAGAAGCAGTCACTCAACTAAAGGAACTAAGGAAGAATGTTGCACAACAACTAGAGTTGTCATCTTTATTCATACCTAGTGAAAATGATGTACTTATTATAAATTATTGTGACAATATGAATGAAGAACGAACCGTCAAAACTACAATTTGTTGTGAGGACAGACCAAGTCTGAACCGGGACTTATCATCCGCGATTCGATCGGTTCAAGGACGGGTGATCAAGGCGGAGATGGCCACGGTCGGGGGGCGGACGAAGGCGGAGTTGGTGGTGGTGTTGGGCAAGGCAAATGGTGGAGAAAAAGATGTTGGACAACTTAAACGGGCTTTAAAGGCCGTTGTGGAAAATAGGGCTTTGGGCTTTGGAAGTAATGTTATGTTGGGCCGAAAATTTGGGTGAAGATAAATGGGCTTCAACAAAGGATCTTAACGACGATTTTAAGTGTGAATAGCTAAGTTGGCTATTTTATAGTAGGTGTATATTATGTATATACACTTTAAGTCTTTGGTTAGTGTTTTGTGGAAATATGTGATTTGAAATGTTAACAAGGTTTGTTAGAGTTTGTTTATGGGAAAATTGTATGAAATAGCAAATTATTAATTCAAATTAAATGCTATAGCAATAGTTTCTTTTATTTGTAATTCGCAACAAACATTCTATGATTTTTGTCATCCCATTTGTATACCGAAATATACAAATGCAGGACCCATTTGTATACCGAAATATACAAATGCAGGACCCATTTGTATACCGAATTATACAAATAGACCCAAATATAGATTTTTTATGTATATGTATACCAAAATATACAGATTAATAGCCATAGCAAACATAAAGTTTGCTATGGAGTGTAACTATACAAACTATCATACAAATATGATGTTTATGTTTGCTATATGTAAAAATTGATCTTTGTTTATTTATTTATCATATGTTATGCTTGTACTCACATCATTTAAGGTAATATAACATCTTGGTAACTATGCAAAACAACAAAAGGTTTGTTTTAGTTCTTTCCCCTTGATGACAAATTGACAATATATAAAAAGGAAATGACTTTTAAGAAGGAAATTACTATATTTTTTTTTATACAAAATTGTATTATATTTTGTACATTTTCTTCTATAATATGCTATATGTAATTATTATTTTTATATATTATGGTTCCTTGTTATACAAAAATTAGTATTTCAATTACAGATAATTAGAATATTGAATGATAAGTCATGAAACTCCATGTTAACCGTTAAAAGAAGAAGAGAGAATTCATTTTGTTCTTTTGATATTTGACCATGATTTAAAAAATACCACAATATAAATATTGAAGAATCAAGTACATGCGATAATAAGCAAGAAAAATCTCAATAGTGACAATCAACTGTATAAGTTAGTCTCAAGTTTTGCACTTGATTCCTTATCATTTGTCAAAGTACCAAATTCAAATTACAAATCTTTTTATAACAATGTTTCACTATATATAATAATCAAATATATAAAACTTTATTCATTTATATTTGTCACATTTTGTTTCTTGAGAATCAAACTGCATTCACACGAGTGACACTATCTTTTCCAACTAAAAATAAAAGTATTAAAAAAAAAAAAGAGAGAGAGAGAGAGAAGGGCAAAGAGAAAATCAGAGGAAGAAAAAAAACGTGAGAGTATCAGGAGAAGCCAAAAACTCCATCTCAGCGAAATAGCAACCATGATTTCTCAGTTCTTTGTGCTTTCTCAGAGAGGCGACAGCATCGTCTTCCGAGACTGTGAGTTTTCGTTTTTACTATTATTTTACTATGTATATTGCATAATTGTTTCAGATCTCATTCCGGTACAAACATTATCACCTTCTGATTTTCGCTCCATTGATTCTTCCAATTCGTAGCGCTACGGATTGAAATTTGCTTATTTTTACTTCCTGTGGCTTGAATCAAGTTTCAGTTCGTTGATCTGTATGATAGAACTTTAGAACAATTGGTTGTGATCGAATTTGTCCTATAAGCTATGACTAATCGAATTTGTAGCCAACGAGCTTAAATTAGTTGATCGCTTTGATTTTAAGGGGAATATTAACTGTTCTTTTGGTTTTTAGAGTTATGAACTGTCAAATCCGATGTCATTACATTTTCTCTAGGGCTTAGTGTATTCTGAATTGACCGGATAATTGTGAATTTAGTTTCATGATGTGCTATATAGTGGAGAGTTTGGTAGTTTGTTGAAGGAGTAGGTCAATTGAAACTGAGCTTAACCAAGTTGAGTTATATTTGTCAAATTATGAGATATTTTGCAAAATGAAGTCTCTGATGAATATCTTGCCTTTACTTTGAGCTTAAGATGTCAGGTTTCATTTCTAAGTCAGGTTTATTTATAGCTGGATTCCTGAATAGTATCTTTGCTAGGAGTGAAGTTAGGTGGGGTTGGGGAGTAGGAAAAGGAAGGGAGTTCAAATGTTCCAAAGTGCATGATGGGTGTTTGATTATGTTATTATTTTTGGGTCTTCATTGTTGTGAAGGTAACAATGCCTGTTGAGCAAGGTTTTAATGTTTTATTGCTTGTGATGTGTTCATTGGAAAAACTACGAAGCAGTTAACCAGCAGTTACCTTCTTTTTTAAAGGAAAGTTAGGGCATGAGACAAGGAGGTGGTGTTCTGTAACTAAGATAACTGCACACATCAGTTCTTTCTCTATGTTCATTTTCATTGAGATGAATGATTCATGTGGATCATCCATTCACCTTTATCTTTTGGAATCACTGTCCTTAATTTCTCTTTTTTCTCCTCTGCAATATAAATGAGGCTGAATCTGATGAGTTCCCTTTAACATTTACGTAAAGCAGATCGGGGTGATGTACCGAAAGGAAGTGCAGAGATCTTCTTCCGGAAAGTAAAGTTTTGGAAAGAAGATGGCGGAGAGGAAGCACCTCCTGTATTTGTAGGTATTCTTTTCTTGTGTAATAGATGCAATTTCCATATTTTTTTGTTAAAAAAATTGAACTACTTGGAAACTTACCACCACTTCCTTGTCAGTCATTTATATCTGAAAGAAATTTCCAAGTACCAGAGGGTCGTTGCATATTATTCATCTCACTCGATCTTCATTAATAGATGAATTCCCTCTTAAGATTTTTAAGGAGGAGCTTCATTGAACAGTCTACCTAAATAATGTTGTTGAAAGACATTCGACTCCAAGTGCACGCTGAACAGTTCAGAAGTAGTAAGACGAGTGAAGGGAGGTTCTCAATAAACCATTCTAAAGCCCATTCTATAGCATGTCAGGCTTTCCCTGACTCATCTGAAGGATGAAATTCCATTATCCACATCATCTCATGTTAAAATCCAATTTTTTCTTGTGTTCATTGATTAGTTGCAGTCTCAATGTACTAGAGGTGGGTGAGCATAGTTGAACATAGCATCTTAGGAGAACTTTTGCACCTGAAATTGCTAACTTGTCTAGAGGAAGAAAAATTGAATACACTCTTAAAGTTGAGAGAAGCACTAAGTATATCACCAGATATGTTCATAATATTTATGTCATTGATGGAAGTCACGGGAATAATAAGAATGTGTCGTGATTGTCGTCCAACAAGTGACTCTCATAAAAAGAAGAAGAAAAGAGGCTATTGTTGAATAATTGGTTTATATGGATCCTTCCTATCCTCTTTTGACATGAATTGTAATGATTTTTGACTTTCGATGAGGACAGTGAATATTGGAACAAGTGATTACTTAATCATAATAAAGAATCCTAATAATTAAATAAACTTTCTTATTTCACGTAGTTTAAAACTACTATGTTATTGATTAGAGCTATTTCCCGGTGATGGTTATGGTGGTACCTCAATCTTTTTGTCTGTATTTGATTTCTCTCTCTTTCAACCTTACTTTAAATTGTTCTCTTTAAGACAAAAAACTTGTTGCTAATGCCCACAACAATGCAACTTGAAGATTCGTGTATGTAAACTGCCCTATGCACCTCAAGGCTCAAGACTGTTAAGTGCTATACTTAATAGAAATTTTCTTCTGTTCCCTGTAATCCCCTTGGGATACAATTGCTTGGCAGAACAGAAGGTGTTAATTGTCTTCATCAAGGAGTGACCTTTTGGGCAAGCTGCTTGTAAATAGCTAATCTCTGATGCTCCGTTCTACTGCAGCCTTTGCAGTCCCACCCTGTCTAATCAACTTTTATCTGTCATGAGTATTTGTCCCTGTCTAAGGTCACCAATAGCTTGCAACACTCTTTACTTTTGTACACACAAGTGCAGAGTTGATAAGTTCTAGGCTTCCCACATATGCCAGCTTGAAAAGTTTTCAACTGACAGATAATTTTTAAATGGGAGCTGTCAGTGATCATTGTTTTGTTTATTATGCATATCCTTCTATATGAAGCATTTGGTTTTGCAAACTGCAACTATGGAAAGAGATGCTAATAGTGTTCTTTTCTTTGTTTCCTTTTCATGCAGAATGTGGATGGTGTGAACTACTTCCATGTGAAGGTAGTTGGTCTTCTTTTTGTAGCGACATCTAGGACAAATTTGTCGCCTTCTCTAGTATTGGAGCTTCTCCAGAGGATTGCACGTGTAATCAAAGATTACCTCGGTGTTCTAAATGAAGACTCATTGCGGAAAAACTTTGTGCTGGTGTATGAGCTTCTTGATGAAGTTGTTGTAAGCCACATGCCTTCTGCATATTTTCATGATCATGTATAGTCTCTCGGATAGTCTTCAAGGAATCACACCCTCTGCCCATCTATCAGGGACAATTTGAGTTTCAAAATTGATGCCAATGAATTCAAGTTTTTTATTTCTTGAAAAGTGAAGATTGAACAGTTAAGAACTACTTCATAAAAAACTAATTCACAATCGTAGGTTTCAAAATATTATCATAGCACCACAATAATTATTATAAAAGTTCATCTTCAAATTCACACTGTATTGTCATAGATTTTTCTTAACCTTGTAATTTTATCTACAACAATCATATATTTCTACGTAAACCCTTTAAAGTATTGTCTTTTAAATAGTCATTTTATATATTGTCTTTAAAATAGTCATATTTTATAGTTTGGCGGTAAATTCACTCTATATATTAGACAATATACTCATGCAAATATGACTGGTTTCTGAAACAGTCAAGTTATGGTTTCCTTCAACCGAGTTTTTAGTTTTATTTTAGGTACTCTGCAGGGTTTGATTTCTTTGGCTCCATTAGGCATCTCTCAAACAACCTTAATCTTATTTTTCCGGTGATTTCCATGAATTATTATGCACTCACAGAAAATCCTGAGTTATCTAGATCATCTTTATAAAGTTGAGATTATATTCTTATTTTTTTCTTTGGTGTTCTCCTTTCTTCAACAGGATTTTGGTTATGTGCAAACAACGTCGACAGAAATCTTAAAGTCTTACATATTTAATGAGCCAATTATGATTGACGCTGGCCGCTTGCCACCCCTTGGTCCTGCAGCCATGTTCATGGTAATTTTATATTAACTTGGAAGTGTTGCTTTTAAAGGACCAGAATGGATCTGAATGTTCTTAATTTTCGTTTGATATACAGTTGGTACCTTCGTTTATGCCATTGTATTTGTTAAATGCAGCAAGGATCCAAAAGAATGCCAGGGACAGCAATTACTAAATCTGTTGTGGCAAATGAACCTGGGGGGAGAAAGAGGGAGGAAATTTTCGTGGATATAATTGAAAAAATAAGCATTACTTTCAGCTCAAGTGTGAGTTTTCTTCTTTGATTCTGAAATTTTTATCGTCTTACTTTCCTGTTGCAGCAATATGCTGGGATGAAAAAGTATGTCTTGACTCGCTACATGAAAAGTGAAACTAATAAATGCACAGGAAATAAATGTTGAGTGGTTGAACCAAAACCTTTTTATGCCTTTGGTATTGTTTTCCTATGAGAAGATATTATTAGGGATGGTTAAATTTTTATTTTTGTGAATCAAACATCTCTCAGGCACTAAAATATATTCTCTTCCTGACACTGATTATTTAAATGGTTTAATCTCATTCGATTTTAGTAAGTTATTTTTTGTTAAGTACGATTCCAATTAAATATATTTTTTATACTTGTAAAATGTGTGGTTTCTTCTACCCTATCCTTCCTTTAGTACATATATCTTATCATTATGACAAATACAGGGATATATATTGACTTCTGAAATTGATGGGACCATTCAAATGAAGAGTTATCTTACTGGTAATCCAGAAATCAGATTAGCTCTCAATGAGGATCTGGGCATTGGAAGGGCCGGTGGGAGATCAGCTTATGGTAATCTAGTCACTAATGGACTCCTGCATTTCTCCGCTTAATGATGATTCACTGCATGTTAATTATAATTTTTTTAAAGAAAAACTGATCACATGTTAATTATCTTGCAATCTGAGAGTTTTGTGCCTCTGAATTGCATCGTTTTTGGTATTCCACTTCTCCATGTGGTGCATTTGGTACTACATAAAATGTGATGGCATCACATTTGTTCTAACAGATTATGGAGGTTCGGCTGGGTCTGGAGCAGTAGTACTGGATGATTGCAATTTCCATGAATCGGTGCAACTTGATAGTTTTGATGTGGACAGGACCTTGACTCTGGTGAGTGATGGTAGAGAAAGCATGTCATTCATAGATTTATTATGTTTTTGTGATCTATCTCTTGAAAGAGTGTTTCCCTAGGAGATCTGATGCAAATCATATTGCTTTATTAGGTTCCGCCGGATGGTGAATTTCCTGTCATGAATTACCGGATAACCCAGGAATTCAAGCCTCCCTTTCGTATTAATACTTTGATTGAAGAAGCTGGATCACTTAAGGTAGACACTGTTACTTCCCATTTGAAAACTAAAATTTGTTGTAGCTAAGTGTGGTTTAAGTAGGTGTCTGCATGTTTGTTGTGTCAAAGAACAGAGTGATAGTACACACTTTCTGTAACTTCTTCTTTCTTTTTATATTGTAGTTTTACAATTATGTTGATAACTCGGACTTCTTTTCCTCTATTAGGCCGAAGTTATCTTGAAGATCCGTGCTGAATTTCCTTCGGACATTACTGCAAATACAATCTTGGTACAAATGCCACTGCCTACATATACAAGCAGGTAGTCTTTACTTTTACTTCTGCTCCAGAGCACATTCATGGATTTTACCTTTTCTTTTCCTGGCATTTTTTTGTGGTATTCTCATCATCAACTAGGCTCTCTGGTACTTTCTAACTAATCGTGCTTTTTGAGGGAGAAAGATAGGTGAAAGTTTCTGTGTGAGTTATTGCGCGTTTGTGTGAGAGAAAGTGGACATCTATTTATTTATTATGAAGCAATTCGGTTCTGATGTGACTCTGTACCTCTCTTTAGCAATTTGAATAGTAGCATTAATTAACAGATACAAACAACTCCCCATCCTTTGCAATCTTTTATGGTTGATGAAGTATTTCTGACTCTTAATTTATCTTGCCATTGCTTTCATATTTTTGGAGTATTTATTATGTTGAAGGTGCACCAAAGTGGTAACTGATTTTGTCTGCCCTCACTAAATTTGTAGAGTAAGCTTTGAGTTGGAACCTGGAACAGTTGGTCAAACAACTGATTTTAAGGAATCCAATAAGAGGCTTGAGTGGAGTTTGAAGAAGGTAATATATCCATCTCATTTTCAAGCGATTTTTCTTACCTATTCTAGGTAGACTTGTTATCTAAGACTTCTTTAAAATAATTACTGATCTGCAATTTGAAACAGGTTGTCGGTGGATCAGACCATACATTACGTGCCAAGCTAACATTTTCACAAGAGTCACATGGTATGAAGAATATGTCAATCTCACTTGTTATCCCAGCAATGTATCCTGCAGTTCTGTTATCTTAGATACAACATGACTTGGTTATTGTAATTCTGCTTTATACAGGAAATATCACCAAGGAAGCTGGACCAGTGAGCATGACCTTCACAATCCCAATGTATAATCCTTCAAGGCTTCAGGTGAACAGTCGTGAAGTTAGATTCCTGTCATAAGAACAAGAAAAATGGCATCTCACCTAGTAGGGGTGTTAAAATTTGTTTGTGCATTATATACCAATTCGAATTTGGTTTTGGTTTTCCGAAGAATTTCTGTTTGATCTTTTTCTCTCCTCCTGCATTCTAAAAGATTACATTAACTGCAATGAATCATTGATAATTTTTCTGGACAAGTAATTGTTAGAATGAGATCCTTTTGGACAACAGCCAACTGAAAGACCACAGAGGTGGTGGAGCTGCACGAAAATTCCTCAAACTAGTTGTTTCATCAATTTTGCTACCTCATCTCTTCGGCAGATGTGTGTTCCCATTTTGAAGGGATTGAACTGGAGAGAGGTGTGAAGTAGCCACATCAAATAATTTTGTTCGAGGGAGGTGATGATCGAGGCCCTTTGTGATAATTAAGGCTTGTCTAAAGGGGGAGAGAATGGTTTGGGACAGAGAATGAGCCAATGAGGGACATGGAAGATGAGGCGGATAACCCCGCACATCTAGTAAAAATCTAATGTAATGTGTTAAATCGTGTCATCAGTTCAATTCATACCAATGATGAACCAAACTTTTAGAGGTTCCAAACATGAGGCGGATAACCCCGCACATCTAGTAAAAATAAATAAATAAAACAACTGGTGTATATTTTCTCTTCTCCACAAGTTATGGATTGGGGTTTGTGGATAGTGTTCATATACCTCTAACCTGATTTCTGGTTGTTTCTTGCAGGTGAAATATCTGCAAATCGCAAAGAAGTCAAAGACATATAATCCTTATCGGTGGGTGAGATATGTGACTCAGGCCAATTCGTATGTTGCTCGTATATGATGGCTATTGAGGCCTTTTCCAGCATTATTCCCCTCGGTTTCTTTCTTCTGTCTTTTTCACTTCTCCCCCAACATCTTTTGCCCACTCCCGTTGAGGTGTCTTGAGTTCTAAATTGTCTTTTCTAACTCTGCTTGCTTTTGGGCTTTCAAATGTTTGTACTATATTGTCTAGATAATGATGGATAAACAAAAGGGATCTCTGGTGATTCTCAATTTGAAAATCGTGCAACTAATGGAAAATTTTGCTAATATGACCCTTTTGTGCTAAAAGACTGCTTCAACCCCCCTCCCCCATTACACGCTGCGTATTGGTCGGTTCGGTTTTGAAGTTTATCGGTTTGTAGAGATGCTAAACCGTTATAGAACCAGTAAGATATTCGCCACCCCACCTTTTTCTGTTGGTTCCTATGGATTGAGACAGAAATAGTAGTGAAGTTTTATAACTTGGCAGTAATCAGTAATTGATTGATGGTATTTCTTTGGTGATGCATTTTTGTCTATATCACTTTTTCTTGCTGTGCTGCTAATTACTCGAAATTTATTATTCTTTTAGTTTTTGCTTTTCCTGAGAACTGAGAAGAGGTAAGGTGAAAAAAGAGCTCTATGAAAGATCATGTTTGTAGATCCCTTCAAGCTCCGTAAGACTTAAACATAGACGGCGATGGTTAGTTGATATAAACAAAGAAGACTTTCAAATAAACAGACAATTATCAATAGATTTGAGGGTACACATAATACCATCAAAGGATAAACTTGTTTTAGAGTCCTATTAAACTTGTTTTAGAGTCATAAGAGTAGTACCATTATGTTCAATAAGCGTACTCTTGATTACTGTTGCCATGAGAGTCATTGTATATAGTAAGAGAACCAACATGAGGACTTGATATACATATCAAGTAAAATTCTGATTAAGGGTGAAGTGAAGTAAAAGATATCCCTCAATTTAATAGAAACAATGAATTCTTTTTTTTCTTGCATGAATTTGGCAACACATTCTTTTGAGGACAGGAATAAGTGACATTTCATAAGTATAGTATTATTAACTAGGGTTGTAGTGGAGTGTAAATATTCATTCATTCATCCTTAATCATTAGAGTATATCTGGATACGTAGTCACATTTGTTAGGGAGTGTTTTACCCCCAATGTGGAAAGAGTCTATCTGGGTATGGAGTTGTTTTTGATAGGGAATATTTTACCCAAGGTAGAACTTCCTGACGAATCCGATAGCATGGGAAATAAAAAAGAAGAAGTATAATACTATATTAATAAAGGAAATCTAATCCTTTTTGTGATTTTACAACTTAATTTTTAGTTTTGTATCCTTTTTACGGTTTTTTTTTATTGTACACATAAAATTTTTGGAATAACGCACGAAAAATCTTTATAGGTTTTGTTTTCTTATATCAAATTATAAAGGGTTATGTTTATCAATTTCTTATAATAAAATGTATAAAATTTTAACATGTTAAGTTACGGCTAGAAAGAACCTAAATGGAGTGTAAAGTGTCCACATCTCAACCTTACATACACATTACAATGCAAAAATTGTCTAAGAAAAAATAGTAAGAAGTGTAAGGAAAACAACAAAAACCAATTGGACCAAATATGGAAAGAGGCAAAACCTTGAAGAAAAAGCCATCATCACATATCTTTAATTTTATTTTCCCCTCTCTTCCTTTTTGTCATTTCAATAAAAGAAAAAGGGATAAGAATCCCCAAAGAGAAAAAAAAAAAAAAGACAAATCAAAGTACTGTTTTATGATCAGAGAAGTCATGACAAACATAAAATTAAAAAAGTCTTCAATTGAGAATTTGAAAGAAAGTTTTGATCTGATTTTGTGGAGATTTGAATTAATTGAACTATCAAATAATTGATGCTATAAGAAAAAACAAAAAAAGGACTTATATAATACATAGATAATCTGTCTCGTTTAATCGGAAACAAGTTATCTTTAAATTAATTATTTTGAAATTAGCTATTTTAGGATAACTTATTCCGTCACTATGAGATAAGTTATCTCAAATATGACAACTAAACAAGACATCAAAATTTTATTACTAAATTATTTTTATGATAAGATTATTTATTTTTGTCCCTGACCCATTAAATCTTGAGTAAATTTTTTGAATTGTCACTGATCAACTCATGTGATATCTTATACTTTATTATTTTTTTATATTGATTTTTTATCTTATTAAAATGAGTACTTTGTTTTTTCTCAAGACAATAAAGTCGTCTAACTATTGTTTTTGATTCACAAAATACAAACACATGTGTCATATCATATTTTAATCCTACTTTTTATATATAATTTATTATTTTTAAAAAGTCGAGTGATAAGATATTTAAGAATAGTGTTAAATATGATATATTAATAATACTAATATTAGTTATGTGTGAAATTATGTAATGTTTGATTTAGCATATTAAAAATAACATGTCTTACATAAAAATAAAATAATATTTATTTATAAAATACCTTCTACAAAAGCGATGAAAAATATTTTATGAGAAAGTTATTTCTTTAACTATGCTTGTGCAGGTATATCCCTTACATTACTAATATTATAAACTTTCATATATTCGCTATACATAACCATAATATCAGATAGAATATATAACTAATATCAAATTAGTTATATATAAGTTAAAAGAAAAATATCAAGCAAAATAATAATAATATACAAAATTAATAAATATATTATATTTTATAATAGACTCTATCAAACCTCTCCGATTCAATCAAAATAAGCAATCCATCCTAGTGTAATTCCCTTCGTCATTTTCCCTTCTCCACCCCCAATTTCAAGAAAAAGTAAAAGTATACGAAATTAACGATAATGCTAAGTGGCCTGAAAATTTTGTCAGAATTTGACCAGAAATTTAAAAAATCTATAATATCTTTTTTCTATTTTTTTAATTAAAAGGAATTAAAGTTAAAAGGATAAAAATGTTCAAAAAAGTAAAATACTATTTTGGCCAAATTTTCTGATCAAAATTAATACATGTACTATATTTTTTAATACACTCTACCGAACGTCCATAAATGCTCAATGGAAATAGAGCATAATCCTAATATCTTGATGAAATTAAAGAACAAAAGCCTTTTATTTCATCATATCATAGTGAAGAAAGTGTTTCACATTCAAAGAATCAAGGCACATAATTCATTTCCAACCCCACTCTCCAACAAGACCAATTCTCTTTACTAAAAAGAAGAAAAAAACACATTACTGTGGGATTACCCCATCCACATGTTATAGGAAAGTAATGTCTTTTTCATATTTATCTCAACCACAAAACCCAAAGAACCAAAACAAGAGTAGCTATAAAAACCACAAGAATCCATACTTACATTCAGACTGAATTGGGAAAAGTCCATCATCCTTACCTTCTTTAATTCTGGCATTTCTTGCAGAAAACTGTAAAGCAAATTGCCAGAATGAAAGAGAGAAGAAAAATCTCATCCCACCTTCGTCATCATTTGTCAGATCCACTGCAGACAGATATGACCCAAACTTCAAAGCAAAACTCCTCCATGCCAACTTGCGATTCAAATTTAGTCGAAACTTTAATATAGAATCCAAACGTCAAGCGAAAAAACAAAAAAAATGCAAACTACTGTTTCTTAATGAAAAATTTCCTTCTTTTGAAAACACTTATATTTGGTTTTTGAAAAATTTGCACTCTGGTTTTTTACCCAAATCCATAATTTAAGGTCTACAACTAACGCTAAATCGAGAATCTTCCGAAAACAGTCATATGATAAAATAATGTTTGAGTGATCAATAAAATATCTCTATGGCTAATGTGTTTCAACTAAAATACTACTTCAATTAGTACCAAAACATTCTCCTCTTTCCCTACTAAAATAAACAACAAACAAAAAACAGGACTAATCCACAGTACATTTTTTAATTAACATAAAAGATACAAAAATAAAACTAAAGTCAACTAAATAAACTAAACAAAAAACAAGAAAAAAAAAAAATTAATCCCAAAATACAAAACCCAGATTAGTGAAGAAAATTTGACAGCATAAGAGAGCACAGATTCCAAGAATTTCAGTAAGGTGGTGGAGGTGGTGGTTGTCTAGCAGTAGGTGCCCATATCACATCCGACGGCACATGACAGCTGTACATCGACATCCCACAAGTTTCCGGCGCCGTCGTTGACGGTGGATGTCCACTATCTCCTCCACCGGAAACCTCCGCATGCGGCGGCGACGGCCCGTCTTCATTTCCACCACCAGAATTATTCCTTGCTAATTCCTCCTCCGCGGGTAACCGATGATAAGACGGACCGTTAAAAGTTGCAGCGATTAAATACACCGTCCCGGCGGTAACAAGAGGTCCAACTACACCACCACCCACAACTTGACCTTGTGGACCTGCTAATGAAATTGTGAACCCATTTGCTATCCCATTGTTCGATGGAACACTCGCATTTGGTTGAACCACTGTTGCTGAAATTGAAAGTATATCGAATCTGCCATGAAAGGTAACAGTCGAAGCCGGTGTAGTTGATGGTTGCCGGAGAGTAACATTCGTCACAGTACCTTTAAAAAAAAAACAAATGTTACCTCGAACAATCTTGTGTCAATTGAAAAAAGTAATGATTCAGATTCCGATTATTAATTACCTGAACCGTTAAGAACACAAAGACCCATATTCCGTTTTCTACAAAACTTGGTAATAGAGTTGATTATATCAACTCCAGTTGGAATTTCAAGTATGTAAGGACTCATAGATGGTTCAGCATCACGAGTAATGATAACAGGTGGTTTAGGTTTGTTTTTCGAACCAGGCGGACGGCCACGGGGACGGCGAACAACTTCAATCGTAGCACCGTCGTTGCCGGCGGAGGAAGGTGGCTGCTGCGGCGGTGCTACTGCATTAACCGGTTGAGGGTTTAAAGTATCGTTTCTGTTTGTAGGACTCATTCGATGAGAAGTAGTGTCTGCTTCCTCTGAAGTTTGGCATTCGCGAGTTAGTTGAAAAGCTGGATGCTGAAAACTGTGGTGCTGCTGAAGGTGTTGAAAATGTTGAGGAGATTGATTTTGGTGATGATGAAGTTTACCAAACATAATGTTTGTGTGATGTTTATTTTTATTTTTCTCTTCTAGTACATGCTCTCTTTTCATTTGATAAAAAGAAATTAAAATTATACCATATTTTTCTTCTTTATAATATGATGATTGGATTGTAGGTATGGGTAAAATCCTAAAAATAATAAAAGAAAGAGAGGGATTTGATGAACAGATAAGAAAAGGATAGACAGATAAATGAAAGAGAAATGGGGTTTTGGAGTTTTCCTTATTGTGGGTGAGCTTGGAAACTAAGTAAAGACTAATGGCGCCGCTGGTTGAAGGGAAAAAGGGTAGGCTCCACACAAACACCGCCATACTTTACAAAAAATATGTGGTTTTTTTTTTTTTTTTTCTCTTCAAATTATGAAAATAGACAACTAAGATAGAGAGAGGGTGATGTTAAGTGAAAATTGTAGTATGTGAAGTAAGAAAAATAATTTTTATTTATAATTAATTAATCGAAAGCAGAGCGGATTTTGAGATGATTGGTGCACTATTACAAAAAAATTGATCTAAGATATAAATTTGATCGATTTGACATTGAAAATCGTTAAAATTTTATTATTATAGGTCCAAAAATAATTCTTATATATACCAATTACCACTTAGAGAAGTGTTATCTAATTTTAGAAAGATAAATATAAAATTCAAATTTCTAACCTCACGTACAGAGGTGCACTATATTACAAATTCTTGATATAAACCTATTAAGCTAAAGATAAAGCATAATTAAAGAAATAAAATCTTATGGATTGAAAATATAACTTGATAGAGAATTATAATAGTATTAGCTAGTTTTTAAATTTTTATTTATTTATCATAATGATGTGAATGAATTCAAATGAAGATGTAGGGTTCATATCAATTTTTGTAATATAAAAGTTTAATTAAAGCTAGTGGATTTAGGTGTCCTTTAGTACAAACCTTCATATATGGTTACTAATTAAATGCCATCTAATGATGTCTCACTCAGTGTTATCTTGGCATTGACATGATAATAATAGGAAGTAGAGTACTTGTATTTATTCAATATCTCTAGCTCACATTTTTTGACATTATTCTCATTCTTCCTTTTTAGTCCAATTTCCAAAAATGTCAAATATTTGGATAGCTTTCAACAACCTTTAGCTTCACCCATAAGTATTATCTGCCAAAATAGAAAGTCTATTTAGAAAAAAAACTATCTAATTCTCCAAAAAGGATTAATTGAAATTGTCAAATTATTTATGTTAGACCAACATATTATAGTAAAAAAATTTATTTACAAACATTAATTATTTTTTCTTTTAAAAAATGGAAGCAATCTTATATTATTCTATAATATAATAAAGTTGAATTTATTTTTATCATCCCAAGTAGGGGTGTATAAGTCAAACCGAACCGAGAAACCAAACCGAACCGGAAAAAAAAACAATTTGTGGTTTGGTTTGGTATTTAAAAAAAAAGTCAAATCGAACCCAAACTAAACCGACGTATATATATATATATATTTTTTATTTATAGATACAAATTATTATTTATAATCTATACTTTGTTAATATATTTTTAGTTAGTTTATAGTTTTCAATGTTTAGATATATTATTTCAAATTTGGGCTTGTAAAATTTTGTAAATATTTTATTTTGTATTAAAATCGGAAACTACATCTATATTGTTATAGTTTTTCAAATTCGAAGTTAACAATTCACTTTGCAAATATTTTGGTTTGTATTCAGTTTGACTATATCCTTTAATCTTATTGATTTAACGTAATGAACGTTGATATTTCGTACTCATGGGAATTTTACCGTCTTTTTGAAGATTTCTATTCATTTAGCATTTTGAAAGTTTAGCTTATCACACAAGTAAGTGAAAATATATTTGATCTCTTTTTCAAACACCGTATAGTTGTAAAAAACCGAAAGAACCGACTAAAGCCAAAACTGAAAAATCCGATTTTATGTGATTTGATTTGGTTTTTAAATTTAATAAACCGACATAATTAATTTAGATTTTTTTATAATGAAAAATCAAACCAAACCAACCTATGTACCCCCTAATCCCAAGTTTTCTTTGAGATAATTAATTCTTGTTTCTTTTGTTTTACCTTTTTTCCTTTTTCTTGTTTAGAGTTATTGATACTTATCGTTTCTATGCATGAATGTTCGCTAAACACATCCTAATCATGATTTAACACCTCTAATTGCTACTCTTTCCGTCTTATATCGATCATTTTTTTTTTTACACGTATATTAAGAAATCATAAATAAGAAAATAATTTTATTAATTCAAGCTTAATTTTTTTTTGAGAATTTTACTAACAAGTGTGAAGACTTTAATAATTTCAAGGGTAATATATGATCAACTAATATAGGATGGAGAGAGTAATTACCGGGCTTTCTCATTTGACATGACACAACTAGGTGATTAGCAATACGAATTAATCCAAATTAAAGAGTTTAATTCTGTCCGTCTACCTAGAATATGCAAACTATACATAGCAAGTTAATTAAGTTTGTAATACTCCCTCCGTTTATCTTTATTTGTCCAATATATTAAAAATTGTTATCTAACTTTACTTATACAATTTGAAAAATCAATAGATAATTTTCCATTTTATGTCTATTTTATCTTATTGTATTCATCTTTTAATATTTAGATGACTTATAATTAATACGGTTGATATAACAAATCAAACCTGGACAAGTAAAGATGAACTTAGGGAGTAATAAATTACACGTTTCGAAAGCTAATTGGCAGTTGGAAATGTCAAAAATCTGAATAAGGCCCACTTCTACAATCTTAGGGAATCACATGTTTATTACTAATGTATTTACTATTATATGGTTTAATACCTTTTGTTAAACCAGATTCTTGTACCTAATCACTGATCAAAACAAGTAAAAAGTACCTCATTATCTAGGATCTATGTTAATTAGTCATTAAATGGAATAAGACATGTTAATTAAGAAAATTAATATAAGGCTTAATTAACTCATGTTTCTAGCTTGATGAAGAAAAAAAAAAAAAAAAAGGTAATTGTCAAAGGTTGTAATGATTTTATCTTATGCGTTACGTGTGGATTGATTTGTTGACGATGAGAAAGTCAAAAAGGGTTGGGTAAGCAAGAGTTGGTGTACTAGTAATAGTTTACTTTAAATATCAATAGTAGAGTTATATAGAGTTTGTTAGAGAGAGAGGGGGGTCGTAGCAGTGACAGAGTTAGAATTTTATTAAAGTGACTAAAATATAAAGAAATAAGTATACGAATTAATTGAAGAAAATTAACATCTATTATACGTATAAAAAATAATTTCAATCGTATGTAAATAGTGTTATTTTTTCCATCTAAGGGAATTCAAATGAACCTTTCGCCTCTAGTAAGGGTAAGGTGGAGTTTGAATTATAAGAATAGAGAACTTCTTCATAGGGATCGTTTAACACTCTCTATAGTAATAAAATCAAGAGTTTCATCAAGAAAATTCAAAATATAAAAAGGTTAGAACACGAAGAAAACAGAAAAATTTGAGAAATAATATATGCTTTCAAAAAATTAACTTATTTATCAGTATAATTTTTTTGATGAAAAGTATAGAATTATAAATCGACTCTCCTTGGATATAAATGACTTTGATTACAATTAATAAAGATTTGAATTAGTCGAATCAATTAGCTCAGATATCAGATGATTAAACCGAAAAAGGAGGAGGGTAGAGAGGGTAGTAATGAGAATAGAGAAAACTTGAACCAATGGGGAAGTAAGGTGTTAGGTAGTTGTGGTGGAGTTGTGAGCATGTGATGAAATTAATTTTGGAGTTTTGTTATAATGCTAAATCCTTTTCAATGTAAGTGCAGGGTAGACCATCCCTTGTTGGGCCCCCATCTTTTAGTCTAGAAGGATGGACTCTGTGGGCCCAAGGCCCATATCTCTGAAATGCACTTGTGGGTGGGGTGGGGGGACTTGTCATGAATCCAAATAAGAAGTCTAAATCTTGTGTTTTTTTTAAGATAAGAAATCAAAATCTTGTTTAAGTTTGATTTGTGTTATAATGTTAGTGGATAAGGAAGCCATCCACTTCAATTTTTCACCACTGTAAGTTCAATTTAATGCCAAGAGCTGACTAGTATAGATAATCTATTGAATGAAAAAGAGAGAAAGTAGGGAAAACAATGGTAAGTTCGGCGTGAATTATTAGTTTTATCATAAATTATTGACAGTCTTATAATTATATTTTTACTGAATTGATTGAACTTAAATACACCTTAATCTGGTAACATCAGTGAAATACACCCCTAAATTTTTGTTAAGCTAGGAGTATTTTCAACACTTTTCACGGCTTTTTATTAAGAGTCGCATGCCCCTTCAAGAGATTGAGACTACTTAATATGTCATGTGGCAGATCGGGACGTATTTAAGTTTAGTTAGTCAAGCAGATGGGTGTTTTTGTGCTAAATCCAGAGATGTTTTCAATACTTCCCTCTTACATAAATCACTTCATAATTGGTAGGGTGTATAAGAATAATACTAAATGTAGTGTAATAGCAATAGTGATATTAGTTATGTTTATATTAGTTATATTGAGATTATTTTTTATGTAGTATTTGGTTTGGTGTACTAAAAGTAACATGCATTTTATAATTTCAAAAAAAAATTGTTTATAGAAATACCCTCCATAAATATGATGGAAAGATTGTGAAAAGGGATTTGAGGCGTAATTATGTCTTTAACACTTCTAATGCATATATTAAAATTCCTTACATTACTATTACTGCAAATTTTCATGTATTAGTCATACATAAATATCAAATAGAGTGTAATTAGGTATATATAGGTAAAAAAAAGATGTATTATAATACACAATATTAATGCATATATTATTTTTCTAATACATTATACCGAACAACCTTTTAAGATATTATATCCATTGACCACCCTCTTTTTCTTTAATCATTTAATATTTATCCGTCAAATTAATTTTGATTTGTTTTATGTAAGTCTTTTTTTATAAATTTCTTTTTAAAATTTCTAATCCTAAGTGAATAGATCTGATTCATTCTATCAAATTCTTCTCTATGTGGTCCACTAGTAATGATTGGCCTTGTTGAGATTCACTATATTTTGATAGTTTATTTTTTTTTTAAATTCTAGCACATTGACCTTTCACCAAATTGCTACAAAATATAAAGTTCTATTATGTTTGATAATTAAGAAGAAAAAAAATTGTTTGGTAATATATGAATATGGTCCTTCGGATTGATATGTCTTCAATGTCTTTTGAATCGAGTCTGTCACATAGGGCTACCTAATGTGGTTTATGTTCTTTATATGATTTGCAGACTATTATATAATGGTGAATTTCCGCAGTGCACGCAAAGTGCCTTCTAATCTAACATGTTAGATGATTATCAATTAATGCTTATTGTATAAAAAAGATTGTTTGCAATTGTCCCTTCTTATAATAAAAAAATATATCCCATTAACTCAATTTTAAAATATTGATCAGTATGTTCTTTCTTTTTTATTTTTTTGCACCATACAAAATGGTTTGTTCTCAATAAATAGTAAAATATTATGGCGTGTATTTATTTATTTATTGACCAATCATGAGATTGAATACTTTAATCTATATAAATGTATGTATTAATTAATAAAATTGCTTTACGGCGCAATATAGATATCATAATTTATAGGCTTTATATGCACGCGTTTAGAAGATATTATACAATTATATTTTACATCATACTATATAGTAAAATGATGAAGCACAAGATCAATGACTTTTATTGCTCTTATAATTTCAATTTTAACACATGCATAAAGATGTAAACTTGAAAATAATTTTTAATTGATTCGATTGACACGTCTAGTCAAAAAGATTATTGCAAAACTAGGACACCATGAATTAAAATCATGAACTTCTATCATCAAGTGAAATGATTGAAATAATTATATTTTATTATATATAAATAATTTAGTTGAATGATTATATCGAAAAATCTTTGAAAGTCGATAAGCATGTAGTAATAAACTTGTAAAATACGCCTCATTTGGACAATATAAGTCGTTTGATGGGACAGCCAACTTGTCATGTGCCCAAATTGAAGAATTCTCTTTCTCTATAATTTTAATTTAATATTGTCTTCTTTTTTTCTTCATTTTTTAATATTTTTTATCTGATATTCAGTTTCTGTATTGAAGTTTGACTAATGTCGGAGGAAGCACTTCCTTGATTTTAGCCTCCTTTATTGACACTTAATTTTGATGTTATTGAGTCCATATTTTTCAACAAGATGATTACAATTCTATTAACATCTATTTTGAATACTCATTGAGAATATTTTTCAAGGAGTACTCTCTTTCAATATAGAAGAATTAAATCTTCATGATTTCAAAATTAATATCTATTTTTTTGGTTGTATATATTTATCTCGTCGCATTGGGTTTGTCCAGTGCGATTACCTCTTTTATGTGATTTGTTAGCTATTACATAGGAACAGAAATTTCATCATGTGTGCATTTAAAGGATAATGACCGCAAATTTTTCTTGTCATAAAAAATATATTTATATGGTACAATTAAGGTATATATAAAATAAATAGGAATTGAGGCTTTGAGAAGAGAATCTCATTTAATAAAATTAAACACTTGTCGTAGTAATAAGAAAAAAGTGTTAGAGATTGTAATTTCATAATTAAATTAAACAAAATAAAACCAAAAAACAAATACTTTATTTGTTTTCTTCTCTAATTTTTCTGTGTTGATTTTCTGTCTAGAATCTGATATTCGTGGTGAGACTCAATAAATTTAAACTAACTAATTAAAATATTTACCATAAAAGATAATTTCACTTGAATAGTGAAATTTCCGATTAAAAATGAAAGGAAATTTACCTTCACTGAAGTTTTTTATTCTCTATATGATCTCATTTATTTTCTTTCCTTCTTAGCCAAACATATTGATAGTTACTTTAGCCTCAGTTCTACTCATGTTTATTGATGAGAAAAAACTTCTAAACTAGATGCAAATTATTAGTTTCGTTCTCGAACAATTGACAACCTTAAAAATACTATTCTACTTGACTAACTAAACTCGGATATATCCTCGATCTGCAAAATGAGATAGCAAGTGGTGTCAAAATTTTGTAGGAGTATGAAATTTTTAATAAAAGAGCCGAGAAAAGTGTTGAAAACACCCTAAACTTGACGAGAATTTAGGAGTGTATTTCACTCATATTGCAAGATTGAAAGTGTATTTAAATTCAGTTAGTCAAGTAAAAAGATATCTTTAAAACTATCGATAACTCAGAAATAAAACTAATAATTCACACCAGCTTTCCATACTAGTTGTTACCTTACGCTGCCATTTTTCCAATATTATTGAATAGCATGGCCTGGGGCTAAGATAACTCAAGTGGGAGAGCCGTGTTATGGGTGACCTTATTGCACGGTTCAGAGAGCACTTGTGTATGTGATGCAAGTGAACGTCTACGAAAAAGCTGTCGTAAAGTTTCGTTCTTCGTTCCGTCGTTGACCCTATCTATGTTTCTATGATGGCCCAAGAACACGCCCATTCTTCAACCGTAGAGAGACTTTTGAATTGCGAGGTACCATTACGAGCTCAATATATACGAGTGTTATTCCGTGAAATAACTCAAATTTCAAATCATTCACTTGTTTTAACTACTCATGCTATGAACCGAAGTGTTCTCAAATACATTTTTTTTTCAATCAAGCGCGCAAGTGTATATATCTACAATTTAAATATCAATTTGTTGAGTTGTTGACATTTATTCAGAGATTTGAAATTAAGTACTTTAATTATTTTTGGATATGCAAAAGTCAAACCTATAATAAAAGTTATTAAAGAAAAATAAAATGAAGCAAAGACAATAAATATTGCTTACAAGATCTCCTGCTCATGAAATGATAGCTACTTTGAAATTAGTAATAAATCATCAACTTATATTAAAGGTGGCCGTTTTAGTTGAATGTATAAAAGACATTAGCTCTTTCTTAATATTATGATGAAGGTCGGATCAGGTTGTATACATTTTAATTATTTCATTGATGTCTTGTTATTTTATATTAGCTTTTTCTTTATATTATGGTGATGGTCAAATCAGCTTATATACATTTCAATTATTTCATTGATTACTTGTTACTTTGGATAATCACAAAGCTTAAATAGACAAAAGAAATCACATAATATATTTTGTCAAAAGATTTTTCAAAGAAACATCCTAGATCCGTCTATTTATAATAGTATTCATTTTTTAAATTTCTGAATTTGTAATTATCAGCACAAATATCAAGTAATTCTGCTTAGCGGACTTGAGGCAAATAAAGAAATCACCTTGAACTTGAGTGTTCATTTAAGTGTTTTTTTTTTTTTAATTAGGAAGAATGAAGATAGGGACAAAGATTTGGGTTTTATGTATATTATTTAGGCCTATTATTTATATATAAAAAAGAAACATGGAACATGAGAATATAAGAAAGTTGTTGGTCCTTTGTTAGACAAAATCACCACCAAAAATGGAGTTTTGTCATTACGGCTAGCTAGTCTTTTTCAATATATATTCTCATTTACTACAGCATGCATCTCCTTTAAAAATATATTCTTGATGTGAATTAAAATAATTCCACCGTCAAATTTAAAGTAACTTTATTTTACATAATGTCATAAAGAAATTGATCTTAGACCTATTTTAATTTGAAAAATTAACTCATGATGATTTGATGTGGGATTTTTCAACACCCTGCCATGATAAAAAAATGGATTTTGGGTCTGGTTCAACTCCTAAAGGAGAGGAGGATTGTCCAAGTCATATAAAGAATCCCGAGCTGATGCGGGACATTTCTTTCAACGCTCAGACACTTTTTGAACTAGAGCGTGCACACTTATGGACCGGGAGTATATTCACAACCCTCCTCATGGTCCATGCCCTCCACATCGAACCCAATGGGTCTGGGTCTGGGTCTAGCTCTGGCTTTGATATCATGTGAAGAAATAAATTTTGAATCTAACTCAACCTTAAAAACTAGCTCATGATGAGAGATTTTTCAATTCTATATAAGAAGATCATTTATCTCTTTTTCATCTGATATGAAATTAAATTAAAAACAACCGATATTATATAAAATATCTATCGATCACTATTTATGTAAAAGACTTCTCAAGCTATGGATGGAATAATAAAGAAAGGAGGCGGCTAAATATATACATAGGTTTTTAACGAGTGTGACAGAAGCATAGCTAAGGCTCGATAGATTTCTATAGGAAAAAAAGATTCAAAGCCACATACTTAGAATATGTGAAAAAAATGTGAGTCAAAATAGGAAGTACTATAGTCTAATTAGTAAAAAACATATAATAGTAAAAATCGAAGAACAAAAAATTACAAAATAATATTTATGACTATTAATATGGAAGAATAAGTGAACGGGAAATCTTAGTAGTTTAATTAGTAGACTATCAGAATTTTCACTTTCTTAGTTAGGATTTAATTCTTCACACTATAATCTCTTTTTCGACCCTAATTTATTTTTTTTGAAAAAGGATAAGTGAGACAAAACTCAACCAACAGATACGGAATTTATTGAACACTGTGGATTCTAAGTTGGGAAAAAAATGTGGATTCTGACATTTAGCGAAGATTGGAGACAAAAGTTAAAAGTTTGGTATAAGTGGTGGCTTAAATAAATGTGGTCAAAGTAGAGCAGTATATAACCCAAAGTACGTACTGTGAGTGTGGGTGACAATATATTATTAATGCTCAGCCAAGTTGTGTTTGTTTTCTTCTCTTCCTATCCCATTCCCTTTGGCCCATCATGTCAAAAATCAATCTTCTACAACCTTCTTTTGTAGGCCCCTTGATACAAAATTGTCTATGTGAGATGAACCAAACCAAAGTGGTTGAAGTTGAACTGGACCTCCTCCCCATCTTTTCTTCCCTTTGACAATTTCTGCCCCCACCTAGAGGATGTCCGGTTGTCGTGTAGAGTTATGCATGTATTAATATTAGATATTAGTAAACGTAGTAATTAGTTACCAATGAGGAGTGTTGTGAAGTAGCAAGTACTCCATCTTTAATCACATGTCTCGAATTTGAGTCCTCCCGACTACAAAGTGAGCGGTGTTGAACAAGGATGATAGTAGAGGAGATCTTTTACTTCAAGTCAATATGTATCTTATATGTTTACATTTGATAAACAATGGATTACAGGAAATGGACAATAGATTATATTAAAGGGGAAGAGAGTGACAAAATTATGGCCCCTTGTTGTTTTTAACACAGCTAAAAGCCAATGTATATAATACATACAACCACTCCCTAAACCCCTGTGCCTCCCAAATTCTTTTATTTCCCTCCCTCTAGAATACAAAAATACTTTATAATACCGATGTCCAAAAGGCACCTTCTTCCCTCATCGATCTCTACAAGTTACAGGAGATTTCGACTTGTCACAAGGGTTAACCCGACCTAATCCACTGGAGTCGGTCTTACTACTACTATGACTACTAACTACTTTTCTACAATGTTTAGTTGGGTTGGGACAGAGAGGAGGTGTCCTTCCGCTGGTTTCTGGAACGCCAGTATAACCGTTACGATCATGTAACCCTGTCCAAAAACCCTGACCATCCCCAGCTGTGTCTGGGTTGCCGCTGCAACTGGTCTCTTCATGTGCAGAAGCATAACGGTCCAAATCAGCAAGGGGTGAATGCCTTGAGTACAGAGGGGAAGGAGAAGATGAGGATGAGGATGTGTCAGAATCAGATGAACTCCTCCAGAGGCTATTCCAACAGACCCCAGAGTCGCCAAATATATCAATATTTAAGTCATCTGTGCTCGTTGAATCCCTGTTAGTGCTGTCTGTACTGCAAGAACCAAGCTCAGAGAAGAAAGATGACTGTTCACTCGAAGAGTCCTCCTCAAATATTGACCTAATAGGCCTCACACTTGTATGACTAGGATAAGAACATTCGTTGCAAGTTTTACTAGTTGAATCGCCATGAGAAGAGTCCCATGGACTTATTGTATGGGATCTTGATTTACAAGTCGGTTGCTTTGATCTCCTTAGATCACGAGGAATTGTCAAACTCCTCATTATCCTCGGGGCCCGTGGCGAGCACCTAAAAAAGGAAAAAGAAAATGTCAGCTACAATCAATAAAAAGATAGAAGAATGCATACCTCAACTAGAAGGAGATGTGTCTATAATTTTACCTTGAATAAAGAAGCATGTACGCTCCCTTCGACAAGACTCTTTCTAGTTCCACAGATTTTACCTACAAATATGACACAGACCACATCAAAAAGACAACGGAAGAAACATCATGTTGTGTGCAATAATGCATGAAGCAGAATCGAGAGGAAATGGAGTATCACAGTTCTCCAACATCATAGAACACATTAACGCACATCAAGAGCACTTTTAGTAGTTCTAAGCCGAAAGGAACAACCACTTTGTCACAACAAATGCCTAATTTCTCATAAGCTTACCAATACCCAAAGCCCAGAAGTGAAGAAAAAAAACTATACAATCAATGGGAGAAATTCAGAAGATAAAATGAGATGTGTAAAAATAAGCTTTAAAATGTGAATTATAAGTAAAAGCTCCGTAGGAGACATACCGAACTATCATCAACTTTATACCACTTATTCTGAAAGTTCCTCACGTAACACACATAGTGACCAGAAAATGCAGCATTCATTACGTCCAGGTGAACCACAACTCCATACAGCTGATAAACTGGTGACTTATCACTTGTCCCACTCATATATGGTGCCAGGTTCAAAAACTCTGGGAATTTGATTGTCTTGTTTAGCTTCCCAAATTTACCTGACTGCAAAACTACAGACAGTGAGCAATTGGAAACAAAATGAAGATACGAGGAAGTATTTCCTTCAATCAATATCAAAAACTGAAGGAGACAACACTTCATTCAAAACAGTACCTGAAATCTCTTCAATGCAACAGTGAGGACATTAGGAGCCTCTACCACTTTCAACTTTTTCTTAGCCTTCTCATACGATTTACATCTGAAAGATGCAGCAAAAGTTTAGTCCAAAAATGTGCTGCAAATCTATTTTACTTGAGCATTTCAATGAAAATGGCATGCATGCACAAGAGTCGAACAACCTGCTCATAACCAAACAAATTACAAATGCACAGAAATTTTATACTGTTTGTGCCACTACTGGACATTCTAGAAGTGAAGATGTACAATGCAATTAGTATAATCATTTTTCTCTAGATCGAGAGAGATGAGAAGGATTTGGGCATACCATCGTATTTTCCAAGATGGATAAAAACAAAGAAATAAATCAATGAAATTTTAATCAACCCAGTTAACTCCAAGGAATGACACTACCATTAGACACTGAATCGAAACATTAATGCACGCAAAGTATCTAGACCCACTAATAAAAGAAAAGTGAGAGATAACCCCCAATGAAATATAAAGGAAAAGAATTCAGAGGATAACATAAACACATCAAAATAATGAAGTATGGGACAATCGGATCGAACCTGCCACATCGGTACTTGTTTTCACCATCTAGAGTCTCAGTATGAGTAAATTGTTTCAAAGCTTCTTCCAAGGTGCCTATATCTCCGTGTATTTCAACAGTAAGATCCATTATTCTCTCTTGCCTCTCAGATTTGCCCCCACACCTCATGCACTCAATCTTCCAGTTGAATTTTCAGAAATCAGTACAGAATTTCTTCAAGAAATATTAAGCTTACATTTAACAACTATTAAAAGTCAGCAGTTACCTTTGAACGAAGATAGCCCCCAAATGTAAGCCCAATGAGACTCGTTTCTTCTTCAAAAGAGCCAGGTGCAGTAACCCCAGCTTCCTTCAAGCAAATGGATTGCATTGTGTCGATAACATACCTATTGAGTTAGGAAAACAGACATAAACAACTAACTTAGAACTTCAAGAGATACTTGCACATCTACAGGCTCCACAGATACAGAAAATATACCTAAGAAATTCATGAGCGTCTTCTTCTCTACCATTACCAAGATTGCTCCCGATGCTTTCGAGATGGGAAATTATACTGCTAGGAGATAGGGGAGAGTTCCCATCTTTTGCTTTTAGAACTAAACTTTCGAATTCGCATGTGAAGCACCGCCCTTTCTTTTCACCTGATAGCAGCATATAAAAAGAGGGAAAACTGGTGAGTTTAATTTCGATCTGGGGTCTGAGAATGATGAGTTTTTTTTAAATAAACCTAACAAACAGAAGTGGACATACATGTCTTAGAGTGGAGCCCTTGAAGAAAATATGAAGTAAGTGGTGGTGTAAATGCCAGGCACTGAAGGACAGCATTAGCGTAGCAGCTGCAGCACATTGCAGAAAAAATCAGGCATGAACACGTATATTTGAAATTTTGATGAGTATCTCACCACCTAGCAAGTACCAGAATTGCTTACACAAGGGAATAGCCAAATAAACAACAATAGATTTAGAATTTCTATCTTCAAGTTGAGACATTAACTGGGCAGCAAAATATAGGAAAATAGGACAGCAAGAAATCTGAATATTCGGCCATTAAATCTTTGACTAAAACCTCTTAAAGTAGTCAATTAATATCTGATTCCCTTGTCTTTTCACAATGTTATTTTCATTGAAGCCAATCAATCTTCGTGTTTAAGGAGGGCATAAAACATCATAAATTCCAGGTATATTTTGGCCCACAACATCCTCTCTTTTAGAACATCACCACAACGAGATATTAGTTGAAAGCCCCAAAGCAAACTGCACTAAGAAGATATTTACAAGAAAGGACTCTTCAACTCAAGAATTTGTGAAAAGATATTATATCACCATGGGAGAGTTTCAAATGAGTATTGTTAACCATTCCATTATTCACACAAACCCTTCGATGACTTATCAGCTGCCTTGCTTGAGGAATAGTTTCACATCTGTTGATTCCAACATAAGTTTACCATTCATTTCATACAATCACAAAAAAAGTCTTCTTGATCCCTACAGATGTCCACATTACTTCATAAATTTATGCAATAATGATCTCAACAGAAAAAGGCTTTTGAACGTCTCACTGTCAATCATCATGAATCATGCAAAGTGTTTCTCATATATTTTGAACCTCACAGTAATCATTCAAATTTCTTGGTAGACTGAACAACCAATGGCTGAGAAACTTTTACTCCTAAAAAGGGAATGCATGTTCGGAGACTTCAATAAAGTGATATAACTACTTGAAATTAGAATGTTACGAAAAAAAATCCAAACACGTGGATAAGAAAGTTATATGAGGCACAATTAGTCCAAAACTAGCTAAATCTCATGCCACATACCTGTTACCACAATTTACAAGGCCAAATGGCCGCAATTCATTCTTCCAGTTATGAAGCTTCACAAAACTTTCATATGGAAATAGAGCCTGAAAAGAAACATATCTGATGAATACAGTGTTCTATAATCTTACGTGCATTACAGGTGAAAATCACAGATAAGCTAGAGTAATGCATACCTTGTTGCCATATCTTCCATTGACATCACACTCGTCCCCTAGAGAATTAGGTCGTGTCAGCTTTGAACTCCTGAGCTGATCAACAACTTTTAAAACAGATGACTTCAGGCCATTCTTTGCATTTGGTAATGGAGCACTAGACTCTGCCGAACAGGCACTGGCCACTTGAGTGCCATCGATCTTTGCTGACTTCACATTTTGGATATCATGCCTCACATTGTTAGAAGAGATATTATCAGAAATTTTGGCAGGAGAAGATCCTTTTTGTCTATCTTTTGGCAATTGTAGAGCACTGGTAGAGCCTTCAACGCCACGATATGACTTGTTGGGGCTTGAGGATCGCAAGCTACTAACTTTCAACCCATCGTGCTTCTTTAAATTAGCAGAAGCACTAGATGAGGAGTATCTACCTTCCTCAGAGGTCAATGTGCATTTATCACGGGAGCCATGCACATCAAGCTGATCCGAAGTTACAGACCGCGAAGCTGATGACCTGCTACTTTCTTTCTGGTCTTTAATTTCAAATCTTGATTCAGCTCGATTGACTGGTATCAGCACTTCCACTATAATTGGAGTTGGATTTTCCAGATTCTTTTTTGAGTTCGATCCTTGTTCGCCTGCCTCAGGTATAAGAGGTCTAGCAATTTCAGGGGGCCGACACGAAGTTGATTGAGAGTCTGAAATCTTGATGTCACAAGCATTTTTGGAAGGAGGATCTGCAATACTATCAAGTGAACCAATCCTAGATCTAGTATAAGGAACTGGTCCTTCCCAAAAACCAGATGAGGGTGTAGATGGCGCTGTCAATGAAGATTCACTGGAGTCATCAGTACCTGAACTTGTTGATGAAGTCCAATATTTAGACTGCGCGTCCCCATGAATGCTAGGCTTGGTGTGAGTATATTTTCCAGACGTGGAATCATTATCTGCAGTTTGTACCAGTTGGGGTTGCTCTGTGTAGGATGGCTTAAATCTCTCTACCTTGGAATGATTAGTCTGAATCTTAACTGTATCAATAACAGCAGACCTATGACTGTCAGAAGCATCAGAGTCATTTGAATCAGATGCAGAATGATCAACAGAAGATCCACTTGAAGTAGAGAGGTCCAAATGTTCACATGAAGATGAATGAAGCACGAAACTGGAGTTCAAATTGAGACATTTTGAATCTGTCAGACTCTGTCCAACTGTGTCATGCTTTCCATCAGATGTTGCAAAGTATTTGGATCTCAAAAGTGCAGCTTCTTCTGGGGAAGCATCGCCTGATTCTGAAGAACGTCTCCCTTCAACCTCAGTGCTCTTAAGATGACTTCCATCCGATTCCTGCTTATACGTCTTTAGATGAGATTTTGCCTCAACATCATTGAGTTGATCCAAGTTGCTAACTGGACGGCATTCATCCTTGTGACCTTGTCTCCAATGAAGGATTTGACATTTGCCAGAGCTGACATGAGTACAAAATATAGGAATATTAGAGATGTAGATATGAGTGTTTTAGAGCTTCAAGAAAATTAAAGTTGATAGCTATCAAATAAGAGACAAGACACCTAATATACAAGCGGTATCTTGAGTGTATAGTACTAATAATGCAAGAAATGTCAGCATAAACTCTTTCGACAAATTTATTTCTCGAAACCATTAAAGTAAGAACAAAGCTGTAAACACCGTCATTAGCATCAACATAAATGCTCATCCAAAAATTGTCTTCTCAACTGTAAAAACAATATCTTCCTCCACAACCCCACCCAAAAAGAAGGCAATCAAACAGACAAAGGAAGAAAAAATAATGCAGGACTATCCAACATGAAGCTTTCTCCAATGATTAAAGCAGCACAGCAATAATCTGATGAAGGAAAGGAAACAAAAGGCGTACAACACGAAGATGAAGTTAAAATTTTTGAGAAAGAACACTGGAAAATCTTGTTAGTCTCAGGTGCTTAGGACTACTAATAGAAATACGGATATAAATGCCAGGATACAACAAGACTTAAGTTATAAAAGAAAAAGAAATCTTGAGACCATAATAATAATTCATGAAGAAGCAAAAGGTCTATGCAACACATGGTAAGAGCTGAACTCCACATCTCATACCTCCTCCTTCCAGATTTAGTAGAAACACTTCCACCTCACTTTCATCCAAATTTAGCTGCAATTCCAAATGTTTGAAGCACTTCTAAATTGATAATGCAACATTATTTACCTCCCCTTACATTTAATTTCAGAAGTCCACACCCATTGGTTTGAGCTTGGGACTTCCATGTTGGAGGTCTCAAGTTCGAAACCCTTTGCCAACGAAAGCAAGGGGTTTGCCTTCTGGGTCGAGCTCATCGCACCAAGCTTGCCTAGTGCGGGTTACCTCTCCTGTGTGGTTTGCGAGCTATTGCATAGGAGCGGGGTTTTTACCCTGTGCGCACCCAAAGGGTAGCGGCTGTGGGTTTCCCTTGTCATCAAAAAACAAAAAGTCCACACCCATTAAATGGATCAAATTTGAATGATGTTTGTCCGCTCTATTCTCATCCGGGAATGTATTCTTTTTGCATTTGATAATCATTTTAAAGAAATTAAAATTACATAAATCCATCCTAAATGGGATGTATATATTTCAACTTATGAAGTTAGAACCTAAACATGAATTAGGTGCTTTAGATTTCCACTCTTACTACTTATTTTGAACATGGGAGCATAACTAAATTACAGTAAGCACTTTTATTGGAAGAGTTGGATCAATACATTGAAAAGGGGAACTGCACTAATGGCTAGCCCCTGCAATATGAAAGAGCCTTAACAAATGAACTGTTGTAACTACATTTCCCTACATTTCATAAAATAAGACACAAATCCATTGTACAAATGGAAGAGATTAGAGAAAAAACCATTTAAGGGTAGCAAAAGCTGATCAAACTAGTAAAAAGTCTTAAAAACATCTATCAGCCCTTTTTTATCTTTAAAAGTCAGCTTACTCAATTCAACATTCTTCTTGTAAATAAACCTGTCAATGAGAGCATTACTTCCAAATTGCAATGAGCCTAGCTTAAGCTTTGCTCTACTGACATATATTAATTCGCCTATACAAATAAATTTCATGAGGTAGCATGAAGATAATCACAAATGATATCTTCAATCTTAAGTTGGTTCTTGTGGCAATTCATCTAATAATAAGGAGATGGAAGGAAATAAAAGATCTAAAAGAAAAATATTTTCAACTCTAGATCAGCAATGACTCTTTCATCCATCACAAAACAAATGAATTTATTTCTTGGAAACCATAAATTTTGCCCGTACTAGTTAACTATTAATGTATAATGATGAATCAGAATGAACAGCAATATGTCACTCTCTTAGTATTGTCTAAGTAAGAATTCAGCAGCAGTCGGCCGCAGAGAGAAGAGCTTTCATTGATGGCACAAAATGGTCACCAATTACCATATACCATAAGCAGCTCATTCGTTCCCATTTGATTCTAGTGTGTGACAGAAGAAAGTCTTCATTAGAAGAACAGCAGCCCAATTATACAACTGAAACTATGTCATCAACTGCAGAAAGTGTCCTTTTTCATCAGATGCCTCTTTTCTTCTTGATACTACCGGAACTAAAAAAGGATGAAGCAATTGAAAACCCCTTCAACAAGGTTGCAACTTTTAGTAAATGGTTCATCTAAAATCAACACCCAATCCCAGCAAGTCTATCAATGATCTAGTTTCAACTAAACAACAACAAAGCCTAAGCTTCAACCCTACGCTAGCTGGATAGGCTATATGAATCCTCAGTATCCATATTGCTACTCTAATATTTACTAATTTAAGTTCCTTAGAAAAAAGGTGTACCAACAAGACCATGCCTTAATCTCAACTAGTTTCATCATACACTCCAGCAAAAAAGGAACAGATAAGAAATAAGATATAAACTTCTAGGAGAAATTGAGTTTATGAATCATCATACCAGTAGCGTACTGCTTTACATTGGGAGCAGCGAGTAGAGGTTGGAGATGAGCAAACCGCACATTGGTACTGCAATTGCCGTGAACCAGAATATGATGTTGAAATTGTTGGTGGTGGTGGTGCTGATGATGCCGGTGTTTCAACAAACACCTCATCATCCTCCTTCAGCGACTCATACCTATACCCATAACCATACCCATATTCCTCAGCGGCTTGTAGCTCAACCCTAGCTGCCTCCTCCGAAGCCAAAACCAACAACCTCTTGATCTCCTCCCTCCTCGCCACCGAACGCCTCCATTTCCGTCTAACCACAAAACCTAACACCGGTCCAAAAACCGCCACAAACGCCGCCACCACCAAGCTCGAGAGAAACCCTAGATCCCCTCCCACGAGCATTTACACAAACCCACAAACAACAACAGATCACATCCAAACCCTAATCCTTCCAAATTCATAGAGCTCTATACCACCCCTCCACTGATCACGATGTTGAAAATTCTCCAACACACAAAGATCAAAACTTTGCATGCACACAGTATTCAATCTACCAAAATTGTGGAGAAATCGAGAGAGGAAAGTGCAATAAAGTCACTGGAAGAGAGAAGATTCTGACCCAAAGAGAATTTTTTTTTCCTAGATCGAGAATTTAGGGGATTTTTTTAAAGTTTGAAGAAAGAGAAAGTTTAAGGGAAAATTGAAAAAGGAAACTAAATAATAGGCGTACAGTGTGAAAATAAGAATAATTATAGGGGTTAATGTATAAAATATTAATTCTTTGAGGAGTATAAGAAATTGATCGTCGAGGAAAAGAATTTTGTCCCTTTTGTCCTCAGGCATCGAGAGACGTGAACCCTTGCCTAATCTAAATATTCCGACCGGAGTTTTTTTGAACCGGACCGAATGTTCACCGGTTGAACCCGGTTTATATTCTAAATTATAAAATGTTATATTTTATTTTATTTTCCTTTTAAGGTCTAACGTTAGACCAAATATTTTATTTTCTATTTATAGCACTTTCATTAATGGTTTACCATAAACTTTTCGATGAATTAGCAAACAAATATTTCACAACTAATTATCTATTAAATAGAATATTTTGACCATGTTTAAGATTTTAATGTGATTTCATTGTTTATATGTGTGTTATGTTTGACATGATCTTTGTTGATATAGAATTTTTGTTGAATGATCATATAAAAAATCATAATTTTTTTTTCATTCAAACATCATTAAATTCTATAAGTATGATTAAAAGAATTAACTTTTGTTCTCGAATCGAATATAATGTCAACTTGGTATGCCATTTCAGCTCCACATCACCCTTTATATTTTTTTAATAATGGGATGAGATGGTTGTGGTAGTTTAGAATGGTAGTTCAATTCCTTCATTCTCTGCAATAGCGTTAATAACTGCTGCCTTCTGCTCGATGGTTAAAGACTTTGAAAGTTGAATATTATTTAGTTATGACAATTAGTAGTACGTGTGCCACCGACAATGGAATGTGATGGATTACTCACCAATTTGTAAACACTATTTACTACAAATGGAATATTAAAATTCATATTCTTTAACATTCCATTTTATAAAAATAAAATAAAATCAATTCCATAAAGTTATCACATATTCTTCCAAAATTCCACGTTCACATCTAAATTTAATAAAATAAAGAGGGCCTTCAAATTGCCTGCTTCTTTTTATTCCATACATCTTATAAAATACTTGTAATATTAGTGGTGGAATTAAAAACATTAAAATATAAAAAGGTAATTAGATAAAAAAAATTTAAGGAGATTCAATAATATTATATATAAATAAAAAAATAAAATCTTTTATATATAAAGAGAGAGATGAGCCGTCTTACAATGCCCTAACTCCACCCTTAATAATGGTGGAAAATGAGTGTGCTTACTTGCCATCGTCAATAATAGAGATATATATCATAGAAGTTACGAATTGGACAAAATTTAGTAGCAAAAATCCGAATTTTATAGTTGTTTTTAAAATTTGTTTGAATATTTTTTTTTTCTTGTCCTTTTGTTTTGATACAAAAAATACAAAATTCTTGTGTGTTCATTATTCTTTTGTCTTATATAAAGGACAAAATTAGTCTCACATTGATTAGAAATAACTCTCATTTTTTCTCTTCTTGTATTAAATTATTCTTTATTGAGCTCACGGGTAATCAATAAAACAGAATAGTGTTGCATACAACAGAAATAAGATCAAAGGCAAAATGGATCGATTTCCACACCTCTCCATACGGGATATATATGATGCCTAATCCAAAAATAATTTTGAGCCTACCAAGAAAATGTCTTAGTTTCTTGCCTATAAAAGAAGTTTTTATTTTCGGTTATGAGTGCATGTATTTGAAAGTGATTATGTGAAATTCCAACAATAATTTACATTCTAGTTGGGTCGAAATGAAATTGTTTTCAAGATATTTTTTATTATATAGTTTGTTATTATTTTCCTTTTTTTTTTTCTTTCATAATCAACTTTTTAGTATTTTTCTAACAAAAAAAATGTATAAATAATCTATTAAGAACCTAATAAACAAAAAATATATATATATGGCCCAAATAAATCTAAAATTCAGATTCTGCTTCTCGTCAATAACCATCCAACTATAATAATAACAATATTAAAATTTGGAGGTCAATTAATTTCAGATAATGTAATTATAAATGCGATTTTAATATGGTCTTTTAAATACATAATAAGTTCAATTTTAAAAAATAAAATAAAATATAAATTCGCTTAAATTTAATTTTGAATTTCACCATTTTTTTTCTAAATAATAAAGAAGGAGTACAAAAAAAATTAAGAAAAACCGTTGAGTTTGTGTAAAAATAACATAAACCAAATGACAAGCAATAGGTTTGTCCTTCCAAATTTTAGATGATGATAGCCATGACTTTTATTTATTGGCTAATTATCATTTTCTATGTTCTTGACTTATGTGTCATTCAAATTACACATATTTTCTCCCCTATTGTTATCACTCAAAATACTGTTAATTTGAATTGATTCATAAAATGACACTATAGCCAATCAAAATGGAATATACAATCACCTTTTTACTGGTCCATTTTATAAGTTGTATATATAATCTTTTTCTTTTGTTTTTGTTTTGAGTGATCGATATCAATTCAGATCTATCTTGTATATATTTTATTATTTTTAAATTTCACTTATAAAATTGCATTTGATTATAATATTATCCATGTTTGTTGTTTGATATTTGAATTCACGCAACAGTTTAAGGCCTATTAAATGAGAAATCTATTTTTATTAATTATAAATAATATGTTGGTCAATCCTTGAATAAAACAAATTGAAGTAAAATCATTTCACCCCTTTTTATTTAACTACGCATTGTAGATCTATACAACAAAACTATTTGACAAAAAATCTTTTATTCAAATTATTTCAATAATGAATTAATATTGAGATGGACTAAGCAATTTAAAGTGAAGGAAAGGGAATTTGAACAAGAGAAAAAATAATTGTTTTTCATCACGACCTTTTCTCCATTTTTAGGGCGAATACAAGACTTTGCATAAGAGTGAAGAAACTCTATCTTATCGCACTACAATCTTTGATGGTATGTTTTGAAATTTGAATAGTCTAACATATATTTAGCGTCCACTTAATTAACACCTTTATTAAATGATATATGTATCTTTTAAATTGAAACATCAAAACATGAAAATGATCCATTTAGATTTTTTAGAATATTAGGGGAAAAAATGTTATTTTCACCACATTGTATAACTAGCTTTTCAAAACATTGAGGTGGTATATATATTATCCCATCAAAGGGGAAAAAAAGTGGGCAGAGGGTCAATTTCATGAACTTTTCAATAATGTTATTAGCCAAAACAATAACTAGCTCTTCAAAATTAGGACCATATAATAAAATAACTCTTCAAAATGTTGAAGTGGCATGCATATATACTTATAATTAAATTACTTTTTTATAAAGAAAAAAAAAAGGTAGTGGGGGTCAATATCAAGAATAATTTTCGATAGTATGTTAAAACTTTAATTTGTACTATTACGCAATCAATTTAGGAAAAGTATCTATGTACAGCACAAGCATGTACATTTAAAATTGTAAAATAGAAATATTTATTTTATCATTTTTGCTATGTGGTTAACAAGTGGTATATTGCTATAAGATTTTTTCTTTCATGTGATTGTTACATTTGCAATAAAACTGAAATTTAATAAAATGGAAGAAAATAATTTTCCTTCCTATATATGGTTAGTCAAGATATTATTGGAGGATATTTGTTTTCGAAAGACAAGTTTTCTTAAATTAGAGAAATGGAAATAGGAAAAACGAGTTTCACAAGTGACATTTCAAGTTTATCGTCTCTTTCCCATTCCAACGCCTCCAACCCAGTGGCGAAATCAGAATTTTAACTAAAAAAAAGTTTAAAATATGAAAAACTTAACGTATGAACTAGCTGAAAGGGTTCAATATCTATTATATATTCATGAAAAATAGTTCTTACCGTATATAAATAGTACTATAATTTCT